>JAGFNQ010007697.1:0-141967 GCA_024364735.1 Boesenbergia rotunda | reverse complement strand
CAGTCTCAACAGAATGATAGTGTCCGTTTTTATCAATTCATCGACTAGGGATATTTTCAATACTTCACAATTGCACATGTAGAGATAATCACTAGTTGTGATCTCATCACAAATTCTCTTATGCTGTGAATTGTATTGCGGACATTCAGTAGATGAGTTTAAGATCCCAATCAAATACACAAACATGTATACTCAAATAGTAAATTTTCATTTATTAAAATAAATGTTTACAATCATAAGGCGATTGCCTTAGGACACTTCTCTCATATCACTAACAAACTCCCACTTGGCCTAATGCCAATCGCTACGGTATCCAATACCACAGGCTCTAACATGACCCTCAAACTTGTTCTGAGGCAAGACCTTAGTTAAAGGATCCGCTAAATTCCTTTCAGTGGGAATTTTCTCAATTTGTATGTCATTCCTACTTATAATCTCTCTAATCAGATGATAGCGGCGAAGCACGTGTTTGGATCGCTGATGAGACCTTGGTTCCTTTGCTTGTGCAATAGCTCCATTGTTGTCGCAGTAAACCGGCACTGCTTCATCAATGGTTGGAACCACGCCAAGTTCAGAGACAAACTTCTTGATCCAGACTGGTTCTTTTGCTGCTTCCGAAGCTGCGATATATTCCGCTTCCGTGGTAGAATCTGCTACGGTATCTTGTTTGGAACTTTTCCAACTTACTGCGCCTCCATTCAAAGTAAATACGTATCCAGACTGAGATTTGGAGTCATCCTTATCTGTCTGGAAACTGGCATCCGTATACTCACGTATTACCATATCTCCTTCTCCATATATTAGGAACACATCCTTAGTTCTTCTTAAGTACTTAAGGATTGTCTTGACAGCCGCCCAATGATCCATTCCTGGATCCGACTGGTATCAGCTTGTGACGCTCAAAGCATACGATACATCGGGCCTTGTACATAACATAGCATACATGATAGATCCTATCGCGGATGCATAGGGAATCTTATTCATGCAAATCCTCTCGTCTTCTGTGCGCGACACATAGACTTTGAAAGGTTGATCCCATGCCTGATGGGAAGGTAACCTTTCTTGGATTCCGACATGCTAAACCTTTTTAGCACTCGGTCTATATACGTAGACTGCGAAAGACCAAGCAACCGTTTTGATCTATCTCTATAGATTCTAATCCCAAGGATATAGGTTGCTTCTCCTAGGTCTTTCATGGAGAAAGTTTTGGACAACCAAATTTTAACTGTCTGTAAGACTGATATATCGTTTCCTATAAGTAATATGTCATCGACATATAATACTAGGAATACGACTGCACTCCCACTAACCTTCTTGTACACACAAGGTTCGTCAGGATTTTGTGAGAAATCAAACTCTTTGATTGTCTCATCAAAACGGATGTTCCAGCTCCTTGATGCTTGCTTCAGTCCATATATGGATCGTCGAAGCTTGCATACTTTGGTTTTATCAACCGATGTGAAACCTTCAGGTTGTATCATGTATACATCCTCAAGCAGGTTTCCATTAAGGAAAGCTGTTTTCACATCCATTTGCCATATCTCATAATCATAATGAGCTGCTATGGCTAGGAGTATCCGAATGGATTTAAGCATAGCTACTGGCGAATAGGTTTCGTCATAATCAATTCCTTATTTTTGACGATATCCTTTTGCCACTAATCTAGCCTTATAGGTAACAACATTACCTTCCATGTCGGTTTTCTTCTTGAAAACCCACTTGCACCCTATGGGCTTAATCCCTTCAGGTGGGTTAACCAAGTCCCATACTTGATTTTCGTACATGGAGTCCATTTCCGACTTCATGGCTTCAAGTCATTTGTCCTTTTCTGAATTTTTCAGAACATCTTCATAACTGATAGGTTCGTCATCGCTTATGAGTAACACGTCGTTCGATTCACTTATGAGAAATCCGTATCTCTCTGGAATATTGCGTGTCCTATCAGACCTATGAAGAGGTGGTGTTGTTTTAGGTTCAACTGATAGCTCATCATTATGAGGTATTGGTTGTGGGTCTAGACTAGGTGTCTCTGTAATGTCTATTGGAGTTTCTTGAACTTCATCAAGTTCAATGCCACTCCCACTGTTTTCTTGTAAAAGAAATTCTCTTTCCAGAAATACAGCATGCCTTGAAACAAACACCTTTTGTTCCAAGGGATGATAGAATTGGTAACCCTTCGTTTCCTTAGGGTATCCAATAAATAGACATTTATCAGACTTAGCATCCAATTTGTCTGATACAGTCCGCTTCACATAAGCGGGACAACCCCATATCTTAAGGTGAGTTAAGTGGGGTTTCTTACTATTCCATGTCTCATATGGAGTAGTAGAGACTACCTTGGTCGGGACTCTGTTTAGCAAGTAAACAGCTGTCTTAAGTGCATAGCCCCAAAAGGATTTTGGAAGAGTTGCATGATTCATCATTGACCTAACCATGTCCATCAAGGTTCGGTTGCGCCTCTCAGATACACCATTATGCTGTGGTGTATACGGCGGAGTCCATTGTGACAATATCCCATTGTCCCTAAGATAATCTTGAAACTCTTGACTTAAGTATTCACCACCTCGATCGGATCGAAGTATCTTAATACTTTTGCCAAGCTATTTCTCTACTTCATTTCTGAACTCTTTGAATTTCCCAAAAGCTTCAGATTTGTGTTTCATCAAGAACACATACCTGAATCGTGAGTGATCATCGATAAAGGTGATGAAGTAGCTATAGCCTCCTTGTGCAAGAGTTGACATTGGTCCACATACATCAGTATGTATCAGACCAAGCAATTCTCCCACTGGATTACCTTTTCCAGAAAAGGGTAATTTGGTCATCTTGCCTTTTAAGCATGATTCGCATGTATCAAATGAACCGGGTTCAAATGATTCCAGAATTCCACATCGGTGTAATTCGGTCATGCGTTTCTTACTTACATGGCCAAGACGGCAATGCCAAGTGTAGGAGTCTATTCGATTATCTATTCGAGCACGTTTGTTGCTAACTTCGATATTGAAAATGTCACTGGATAAATCTAACGTGTAGATGTCATTGCATAAAGTTCCATTCCCATAAAGAACGTCATTTAAAGTTATGTGACAATAATTGTTACTAAAAGTTAAATGATGACCGTTTTCATTCAAACATGAAATAGATACAATGTTCTTTATTAATGAAGGAACAAAATAACAATTATCCAATTCTAAGATACGTCCAGTGGGGAGCTTTAGCAAATATGTTCCGATGGCAACAACAGCAATCTTTGCTCCATTTCCAACTCGCAAATTCGCTTCTCCTTTGACGAGTCTTCTTCTATTCCTTATCCCCTGTATGTCATTACATATATGTGAGCTACACCCAGTATCAAGTACCCAGATATTTGAGGAAATAGAGTGACATTCAATAACGAAGATACCTGAAGAGGATGGGGCATCGGATGCCTTATTCTTCAAGGACTCAAGATAAACCTTGCAGTTTCTTCGCCAGTGACCCTCCTTGCCACAACGATGGCAAGTTCCTTTTGGTTTCTTTTCAGTATTTTTTGCCTTTTTCTTCTTCCCTTTATTCTGTTCTTTGGCCTTCCTCTTAGAACCTTTCTTTGAGGAACCAACTAACAGTACCGCCTTTTGATCCGGCTTTACAGAAGTCTCTACAGTCTTCAGCAGGTTGAGCAACTCAGGAATGGTGGTCTCTAGTTTGTTCATCCGATAGTTCATCACAAATTGTGAATAACTTTTGGGCAAACAATTCAGAATTAAGTCAATACTTAGTTCATGATCCATTGTAAATCCGAGTGTGCTCAGTCGCTCAATGTACCCCAACATCTTTAACACAAACTGCGAGGCAGAAGTGCCTTCCTGCATCTTAGTGGTGAAGAGGAGTCTGGAGACTTCGAACCTTTCGGATCTCGCCTGCTCTTCAAACAACTCATGAAGATGGAAGATGATGGTATAAGAATCCATATGCTCATGCTGCTTTTGCAGCTCAGGTATCATAGAGGCTAGCATGATGCAACTCGCAAGTTCAGAATCGGTCACATGTTTCTGATAGACCATTAGCTGGTCTGGAGTTGCATCTTCTGGAGGATGGTTGGGAAGTTGATCTTCAAGGACATATGCAAGCTTCTCTGCCTTGAGGACTATCCTCAGGTTTCAAAGCCAGTCCATGAAGTTTGGCCCAGTCAGTTTATTGGTGTCCAAAATGGAACGCAAGTTTAGAGAAAACATGATCGAGTGATTAACCTAGAAATACAAATTGAGCTTATGTGAGAAGAATGATAAAGAATGTATCAATATACATTAATTAAAAATCTTATTTATTTTTCAAATTGAATAACCCTTTTTATCAATTCGGGAGATTGTAGGAACATCTCCAAATAGGTTGATATCCAACCATAGATAAGAACAACCATGGCTGTGGCCATCAAGTTATTCTTAGCTATGAAGGTAGGTAATTATACCGATTACATATCACATATATGTAACTATCACTTTATGCTACTAATTGAATGTTTGCATAAATCATTGGGTTGTTAACTCATTAACAAGTATGCGACATTATACATAGCACCCAACTGCACCTCTCTTTGCATCGACCTTGGCTGTGGCACAACAAATCGATGCTCCAAGCTTAAGGCTGACCCATTAATCAAGAACTAGTTTTAATATGGTTGGAGCTCATTCAACCGTTTAGTCAGGCTTGGATGTGTCCAACAACCAAAACTAAGGATTGACCTCTGACTCCAACTACATTATTCATAAACTAATTCCATGGTTTGAACATGTTGAGGTTCAAGCTGGGCATGGATGTGTCCATCAACCCAAACGAGAAACAAAACTCCGATTCTAACCATATTAATGGAAGGTGTTGACCTTAATATTTTGTAAGGGATTTTGGGTCTCATCTTTTCTAAGCACATTCATGACATATAATCATGTCATGACTAACGATTTCCTTAATAAAGTATGTATGTGACTTAAGTTATCAAGTCTCATTAATTGAATTAGGAACCGGATTTCCTAATTCTAATTTCATACTTTATTGAAGGAATTGTTTTGGGAAACAATTTCCTAAATTGTCATAATCAATTTCGGAAATAATATGTTTAAGACTTTGATTTCTCTAAATCAAAACTTGTTAAATTAAGAGACAATTCCCTTAATTCAACCACATATTATTTTCATGAAAATCTCATTTAAGAAACTCTATAGGAAACCATTTTCCTAATTAATTTTGGAGACAACAATATGTAAGAGCATCACCTCTTAAAACATATTTTATTCATGGATTTAATTAATTACAACAAATCATTTTCTAAGGGTGGCTCCCCGAGGCTCAGATACCCAAAGAAAAGTAATTTGTCGTAAATCCAATTTGGTCCACTTCGGAAGCGCAACCAAATTAAACATGACAATTTCATTTAAAATTGGGAAATTAAATTACAACAACTAACTTTAAATTGGACGACTCCCCGAGGCTCAATCCAAAATAAAGAATTTTGTTGTCAATTTAAAAACCAATTCAAATTTAATTGTCAATTAATTGTCCATAAATTTGTCTAGACTTTCTTGAAAGAAAGTGCCCAAAATTGCGAGATTTCATAATAGGTTTTCAGATTAATTGTAAGTTTCTGATACAAAGAAAACTTACATATTTCCAAAGTTGGAAAATTTCTAAAATAGAAAATTTCCAAGATTGGAAAGTTTCCAATGATGGGAAGTTTTCACAATTATTATAAAATTTCAGAAACTAGGAAATTTCAAACGTTTGCGAAATTTCATGAGGATTTCCAAACTTTGAAATTCCTAAATCTAAAATTTATTATAATTGGAAAGTTTCCATAATTGAAAAATTTTCCAAAATTGAGATCATGACAAAGTTTTCCGCAAAACAATTTTATGATTATGTCGAACACTAACCGGCTCTGATACCACTGTTGGGACCGGGTGCGTGTTGACAAGGATACGGGTTCGTAAAATTTTAAATTTTTACGTGCAGCGGAAGAATTAGCATAAAATAATTTCTCAAATTATTTTTAACCACGTATCTAGCATGCGACCTTATGATGTGTGGACATGATCATAAATTAAAACTTTGCGGAAAAGTAAACTAATTTACTTTGTACCTCGCGTAACTCGAAGAAAGGGACGAGATCCAACCGTAGCGTCCCTTGGAAGCTCCGCCTCTATTCGCGTCCACGCCGAGTTCTCTTCGGGATGACTTCGCAAAGTCACGAGTTTTGTGTCGACGAGAACTACTAGATTCTCCAAAGACACAACTAGAAAATCAAGAGAGAAGGATGGAAACTAACCACCAAGTAACGGAATCAAAATTCCGAGAAAGGAAGGAAGGAGTCGCGATCCGCTTCTTCTTCTTCTTCGGCACGAACTTGGTGGAGGAAACTCACGGGCACCCTAGGTGCTTGCGCCGGCCCTAGGGGAGGAGAGAGAGCCAGCCCTAGAGAGAGAAAGGGCACCGACCCTAGAGAGAGAAAGGGCGTCGGCCCTAGAGAGAGAGAGAGTTAGAGAGAGAGGGAGAGAGTTAATCTCTTGATCAATCTATTAAGGAAATCAAGCCTAGCCTTGGTTCCTTTATATAGTAGCCTCTCCCTTGCCAAGTCTCCCCTTTAACGGAATTTTTCATAAGAAATTTATCCTATAAATTTTCTTTATGAATTATTCCGTTTAAACCAAGTTTTATTATAACTAATTTTATAATAAAACAAATACATCTCTCCTTTTATTATGGAATAAATTTTACAAGAAATTTATAAATTTTCTTATTATGGAAAAATCAATTCATAATTGATTTTATAAAATTAAAATAAACCATTCCATGGATCATTTTAATTTCCATAAAAAAGAATAAATTTCTATAAATTTCTTTATATAAATTTCTTTATACAAATTTATGTATCCATAATTTATAAAACAAATCGCACTTGATTTATTTTATAAAATAAACCAAATAAATTGGTTCTCTCTTTTATTGTGGCCGGCCAAACCCTCTTTGGCCGGCCACTTCAAGCCCAATCCCTCGCGAATTAAACTCATTTAATTCGCCCGATAAGCCTTCAAAAGACTTAGCCATTTTAAGCTTCTATTGCGCCTCTGATTAATTCAGATTCGACTTATTTCTCTTGATTGGAAAATCCAATTTTCAACTCGTTTTAAATCCCTCGGATTACTCGTAGTGCGTGTGACTAAATAGGCTTTCGATTTATGTTGGCCGTCTATAATCAACTAATTATAGAACGATCATGAGTGGCACCTAGTAGTACATCATGACCCCCAATTAATCGAAAGATCAACGGTTGACCTCAGAAGTAATTCTGAAACCCTTCAGCAGCTCTAATGAATCGTGCCCCATTCCCTTCACCATCTTATACCCACTTGGTTCAGGACATGGTCTGTGTGTGTCAGTCCCCACTAGGCTGACTACGTCACACCTAGCCCAAGTAGTGTCTTTCTCGTCCTTTGGATTTCTAATTACTCTCATGTATTTAAGAGACTCATACTCTAAACATGACATGCTCTGGCCAGAGGCTTTGAGTAACAATCCGACGATAGGCCTGGGTATACATCTCCTCGCAAGGAGTGGTGAATCCTTTGTAGGTTGTTCAAACATCTTCGGGCACTTCGGCTTATACCCAATCATCCTGGGTCCACACCTCCTTGGAGATGCTTGCTTAAGATGTTAAAGTATAAGTCTCCATGACCAAGATGACTTGAACACCGCAAGTCAAAGGAACATCGCACTTAAGCTGCAGTAAGAACTTCACTGACATATCTATATAGATTACCATATGAAGTTTTACAGCTAGTCACTCCAATGAACTAGTTCCCTTAACTAGCATCCATGTTTATCTCCGGACATCCCAATGTCACCAGCCAGTGAGAATCAGCTGATTAGAGAATAACCCATGCTAGTCTCAACAGAATTGATAGTGTCTGTTTTTATCAATTCATCGACTAGGGATATTTTCAATACTTCACAATTGCACATGTAGAGATAATCACTAGTTGTGATCTCATCACAAATTCTCTTATGCTGTGAATTGTATTGCGGACATTCAGTAGATGAGTTTAAGATCCCAATCAAATACACAAACATGTATACTCAAATAGTAAATTTTCATTTATTAAAATAAATGTTTACAATCATAAGGCGATTGCCTTAGGACACTTCTCTCATATCACTAACAGAATTGGCTTTGATCAAAGGGATCAAGAGCTGGATCAATGTGAGCCGTCCGATCAAGAAATGGCTAGATCTGAGCCATCCGTCATCTTCTTGTCAATCCAAGCTCAAGATAGACTTAATCAAGACTTCAGATTAAGATCTAAAAGTTTGGGCCAAATCAGAGTTAATTCAGCCGTTGGATCAAGCACTAGAGGATCTAGGCCGTCCATTCGAAGATCAGGGCAATCTAAGCCATCCGCTACAAATCTGGTAGATCCGAGCTACTAAGGAGAAGATCCTGACCCATGATCAAGATCTGGAGAGTTTGGGTGTGATCATAGTTGATTTGACCGTCGGATGAAGCAAGGAAGATCTCAGCCATTCAATTTCAAAAGGAATTAGTTTAATTGGGAATTCCCTCCGCTGGGCTCGGGGTCATCGCATCGTCATCGCGTAGCTGCAGATCGCCAGTTTTCTTCTCAGTTCTTCATTTCTTCATCATTTTGCTTCTTGTTTTCTTCGTAGATCGCATGGTGACCACATCAAATTCGTTGGCTTCAAGCTTTCAGATCATCAAGGTAAGATTTCAGGATTATTTGCTAACCAATCTTCGCAGCTGAAGGAGTTAAGGTGGGGGTTCCGCTGAAGCTGCTGATTACCGATCGATCCTTTCTGATTGCTGGTTTTCGTCGTTTGGAGCTGTCGGAGCAACGTAGAGGGGTTCTCGAAGGAGTTCTGGGAGTTTCCGAGGTCGATCGCTAATCAGCCAATCGAGAAGGAAGTGATCGGGGATCACTTTTAGCTACTGACCGATCTCGTGACCGGACAGAGGGTTCTCTGATCGGTCCCGTGACCGATCAGAAGAGGACCTAATCGGTCGGTTGACTGATCAGGAAGAGCAGAACAACCAGATTAACAGCAACTGAGCAAGGAAGCTTGTCTTCGATGGCTTTTGAGTTTAGAGGGTTTCTTGCTCAACCTTTGTGTGACGGCAAAGGGAAGACTTGATGATAAACTTGATTTGATGTTTAATTAGGATAAGTTTTAGTTTTAAGCATTTGTTTCTTCAAGTTGTTTAGCTTGTTCCAACTACACTTTGGGTTAAGTTCTTAAGCATTGTTTTGTTATATGCTTTTAAGTTCTGCAATTAATTCTCTGCAATTTATTCCCTGAATTGAAGTTTAGTTCTTAAGTTTTCAATTCTATAGTTTGGCTTAAATTGCTTCATTTTCCACTAGGTTAAGTATAGTTCTTGCAATTCCCTATTCATTCCATGCTCTAGTTGAGTTCGATCTATTTTATTTCATATTGTCATTTCCTTATCGCTAAAACCCCCATTTTATCTAGAAAACCCAAATCATTAAACGACAAATAACTTGCAAGCTTGAATTAAACATTCATTCAACTAGTCCTTGGAAAAACACGACCTGAGGCCCCTCTACTATATTTTAACTTTGTTAGCCAAAGGGTTTTCAGTTTATAAATATCTAAATTTAAGTGCTCATCGTGACACTAGTATTGGGCACCATCAATCACTCCTAAGTCTTTTAATTTTTGTGTCATTTTGATTTTCTATCATTTTGCACAAAGTATTAAATGAATTAAATGTTTCATATTTAGTTTTCAAGAACCTAACCCAGGTAAACCTAGAGTAATCGTCAATGATTACTAAGCAGTACCGATTTCCGCTTAGTGACTTGACTCCATGTGAATCAAATAGGTCTAGGTGTAGGAGCTCAAGTGTGACTTGGGTTAGGTCTGACTGGGTTGGTTTATGGGTTGACTTGGTTTGTTTACCTTGTTGACATGAATTACAAATTATATTGTCAAAGTTTTTAATTTTAGGTACACCTTTAATCAATCCGAGTTGAGTTATTTTTGAAATTAACTTAGTATAGGCGTGACCTAGTCTTCTATGCCAAAGATTGGTTTCTTCTAATTGAGTCAGAAAACATTAGGGTACTACAGGTAGATTGATCATGTATACATTGTTTTTCCTATTACCCTTAAGTGTTACCTCTGAGTCTTGTAGATTCCTAATCAGGCAGTCAGAGTTGGTGAAAGTGACAATGTAACCAGTATCACAGAGTTGGCTAATGCTAAGCAAATTAAATTTAAAATTTTCAACCAACAACACCTTTTTAATAATAAAATCATAATTAAGTTCAATATTACCTGACCCAATTGCTTTATGTGTGGCATTGTTGCCAAATGCTACTGAGCCTAGGTTTTTAAACTTGATTTTGGTGAACTTCAATTTATCCCCAGTCATGTGTCTGGAGCATCCACTATCCAACATCCACTGGTCCAAATCTTTATGTTCCTACACATAAAGTATGTTTCTTATTTGGATCCATTTATGTAGAGGTAGGGATAGATTGAATTGAATTTCACTACCTAGTCTGTCTCACCCACATCTAACGTCATCAAACATGTTGACCTTATGGGTTTTTATGAGACAGGTTTTCAGTATAAGTTGAATTATTTTTGAAAAGATGTTGTAGAGTTGATTTTGAAAGATGTAGAAGTAATTTTGAAAAATGTTAAGTTAATTTTGAAAAATGTAGAGTTTTGAAAAATATTGAATAATTTTGGAAAATGTTGTAGAGTTGATTTTGAAAGATGTAGAATTAATTTTGAAAAATGTTAAGTTAATTATGAAAAATGTAGAGTTTTGAAAAATGTTGAATAACCTTTTTGAAATGAAATGTTGGTTGGTTGGGTTGGACTACATTATTAGGTCCTAGACATCTCACCCAATTCTAAGTGACAAATCAGGTTTCCTTATCTATTTTGTGAGATATATTAATTTTTTTATCTTTGAATTATTGTTAAATCTAAGATTTAATTAAAACTTGTGTTAGATTCAAATTTATCAAATAATAATTTAAAAATGAGTTTCGATAATTACCTTCCAGGTCTTGGCGAAGCACAGAGACCTTCTTTGGCCGTAGCCTTATTGGAGCAACAACCCTTTCCTTGACAAAACCTTTTATCGAAAGTTCTTTTTTCAAATTACTTCTTGAAAAATTTTGGTCTAACTAGCTTAGGTTTTGGATCGGTAGCTTCGGCTAGTTCCACTAGACTAAATAGACCAAGTAAGGTAGGTCTTACCATACTTAACCTTTTTAGTAGGGTTTCCCTAACGTACTAACATCTCACCTCCACCTAATACTATGTTGTTCAAGTTTCAAGTAATTCTTCTGTCCTTAACTAACCATTCCTAAGTCTAAACATAATAAAATTGCAAAAATGAAATAAACAGACAACAAGCAAAAAAATCATCTAATTATGAAAATAGTTTTTATATTAGCTCCCCCTGGATTGATGTCTCGATAAGGGTTAGGCAAGATGTGAATCTTGTCCTTGGGGATCCAATATTGGTTTGGTCCAACTTGTTTATTCAAACATTGCTTTGGGACCCATGCTTGGACTCGGGTTCTAGATTGGTTCAATACGGAATAGTAAGACCGTTGTCGCGATTTGGTTTGATAGCCTAGTCCGGATCGATTTAGAACTGACTTCTGTTTTCCAAGAATCATGTCAAGATTCTTGGAACCCGAAGTGAATCGTTCTAACGCGACTCTAAGTTCCATGACTTGAGTTTTCAAGGAGGAATTCTCTTCCTCAAGCTTTTGAACTTGAGTTGAGTTTCCTTCTTGAACTGACTCGGTTAAGGAACTCGAGTTGACTTCCTCTTTCAGGAGTTTGACTTCCTGTCGGAGGGTTTCAACCCGGATGTTGGCTTTCGTCAACTTGCATGATAAGTATGAAATTAAATCGTAAAGTTCAGATTCAGGATAACCTCTTACCCTGATTTGTCCATCCTCCGAGATCGAGAGCATTCCGGTGCCAACGTCTTCGTCCGGTTCAAATTCCATTCCGGAGTCGATGTCTTCCGAGGCGGTCAAAGCAAGGAGGTTCGAGTGTGGAGCTTCTTCTTCTTCATCCGAGGACGATTCTTCCCAGGTGGCTTGAAAAGCCTTCTTCTTCCGAGCCTTTTTGTTCTCCTTCAGGTTGGGGCACTCTGATCTGAAATGTCCCTTCTTGTTGCACTCGTAGCATGTTATGTTACCTTTGTTCTTCTGGCTCGTCGAGGGTTCAGATGGATCTTCCTTCTTCTGATTTGTCTTCTTCTTGTTCGTTTAATTTTTGAGCTCCTTGTAGTAGTCGCGAGCTAACCGGACCAACTTTACACGATCTCCTTCATCGTCGTCAGACTCTGAATCTAAGTCGGACTAGGATACTGGTTGTAGCTTCTTCTTCTGAGATCTTCCTGGAGTTTTTCCTGCAACAAAAGCATTACTCTTCTCGACCAAAGTAGCATTAGTTTGCTCGTATAATTCTAATTCGGAAACAGTTCGTCTAATTTAATTTCAGACAGGTTCCTGGAAACCTTGTAGGCATCCACCATAGATGCCCACAGTGTGTTCCTTGGGAACGAGTTTAGAGTATACCTTATTAGGTCACAGTTTTTGACCTTGTGACCTATTGTGTGCAACCCGTTCATCAGCTCCTGGATTCTTGCGTGGAGTTGTGTTGCTAATTCGCCTTCATGTATCTTTATTGTGTAGAGTCTATTGAGTAACAGATCTCTTTTGTTGATCCGCGTATCAGACGTACCTTCGTTTAGTTCGATTAGCTTGTTCCATAATTCCTTCGCGCTGCTGAAGGGTCTGACGCGGTTCAATTCTTCCTTCGTCAGGCCGGCATTGTAATGTCTGTGTGGCCTTTGCGTCGGCCTTGATCTTCTTCTTGAGTGGACCGCCCCACTTGTGTAGCATTGCACCTCACCTTGTGCGTTTTTGGGTATCTCCAGTCCGGACTGGATGATAATCCACATGTCCACCTGAGTTTTCAGGTGGACCTCCATCCTACTCTTCCAATAGGAGAAATCTTCTCCTAAGAAGAGTAGTAGTCTGGCGGTGCTATAGCCTTCTTGAATGGCCATTGAATTTATCTGAAAAAGAAATTACAAAGAAAACTTGTTCCAAGACTAAGTCTTGGATTAGTAGTGCGGCAGAAACAAAAATAATAATAAAAATCGAGTGGTGTTGCACCAACTTCGATGAATGATAAAATTACGAGCGTAAAAAAAATATTTAAAATGAAAATCCGAAAAATCGCTCAACTGGTGGTTGCACCAGATTTGAGCCACCCGCTCTGATATCACTTGTGGGATTGTTTAGAATCGATAGAGGGGGGTGAATATCGATAAAATCATTTCGGATTAAAAAGAGCAATTACGCAGCGGAAAAATTCAAATCAATGCTAACACTTTGATTTTTTACTTGGTTTGGAGTCTTAATCGGCTCCTACTCCAAGGCCCATGGTCCTTGACCGTTTACGATGGGCAATTCTATATTCCGAAAAAGTAGTACAAAATGAAGTTTGAATACAGAAATTAATTACAACACTTAATTAACAATTATACCGACGACTGGAGAAGATTCGTAGATCAGAGCCGCGGGTCATCGTTGGCGCTTGAGACTTGAGCACGGAGCGTTTGGAGCAGAGCGCTTGAAAGAATTCGTTGGAAGCAATTGTGTCTGGAAGCCAGGGGTGAACCCCTATTTATACTGCATGTTTGGGCGCCTGTGTTGAAGGGGGCGCCTCACACATGGCCTGTTTTATGTGAATCCTCATTCGCAGACTTGGCCAGCGCTTATCCCTTTAACTAGGGTGCCTGAGCTGACTAGGGCGCCTGTATTAACACAGGCGCCTCAATTGCTGATGTGGAGGCTTACTTCGAGACTGCTTGGAAATAGCCCTTCTTGGGCGCCTGTCACTATACAGGCGCCTGTATGATCAGGCGCCTGACTCCATTCAGGTGCCTGGGAGCAGAAACCTTCAACCTTTGTTCCTGCAACCAGGGTTAGTTCCAAAACACAAATAATAAACAAATAATATATAAGTTAAGCACAATTACCAGTCTGAGCTGTCTTGGTTCTGACTTTGAGCTTCCAATATGGAACCCTAGGTCGAACCAACGCCTAGTGTTCCCTCCTACAGGGAACGCGTCCTCATCTACTCCTCTCAAGAGAGTTTACCTTTTTGCCAACCGGCTCCTCCGGTTGGACTTTTGCCCAATCCTCCGGATCAGGTCTTCGTGCCCAATCCGCGACCAGGACTTATTGCCCAACCCTCGGTCAGGTCTTCGGTGCCCAACCCTCGGCCAGGACTTATTGCCCAATTCCTCGAATCAGGACTTCGTGCCCAGTCTGCGACCAAGACTTATTGCCCAACCCTATGTCAGGACTTAGGTGTCCAGCCCTTTTCCAAGACTTATTGCCCAATTCCTAGAATCAGGACTTCGTACCTAGTGTACCTAGGACTATTCCTGCACACTTGAATAACTTTGTTAGATCACAATAAACCTTAACTTATGAACCCTTTGCCATTATCAAAACACAAGTTCGATCCTGGTGCTTCCGGCACCAACAATCTCCCCCTTTTTGATTTATGGCAACCAGGTTCAAAAAGTTAAGTTTAAAGCATATAAAGCATATACAACAAGCATGTTTATTATAAGAAAATCACTTTTTGAAAAATATTTACTAAGCTCCCCCTGAAATAGACATTCTCCCCCTGAAGCTTTCAATGATATGCAGTTTTAAAAAAATCTAAGTGTTTAAATTTAGACTAAGTGTTTTGCAAAACCGAACAAAGCATTTGCATACTTACAATTATTATGCACTTGAAAAATCTTTTTGCAAAAACATTTGCACTTAGACAAATTTTGCTTTAGAGAAGTTTTTCACTTAGAATAAATTTTGAAAAAAAATTACTTAAAAAAATTTGTGTACTTAGAAAAATTTTGACTTAGAAAATTTTGTACACTTAGAAAAATTTGACTTAGAAAATTTTGTGCACTTAAAAAAATTTTATACACTTAGAAAAATATTTTACTTGGAAACATTTGTGCATTTAGAAAAATATTTTACTTAGAAAGATTTGTGCACTTAGAAAAATACTTAGAAAAATTTGTGCACTTAGAAAAATTTGACTTAGAAAAATTTTACTTAGAAAAATATTTTACTTAGAAACATTTGTTCATTTAGAAAAATATTTTACTTAGAAAAATTGTGCACTTAGAAAAATTTGTGCACTTAAAAATACTTTTGTGCATTTAGAAAAGATTTTTACTTAAAAAAATTTGTGCCAAAAAAATTTACTTAGAAAAACTTGTGCACTTAACAAATATTTCACTTAGAAGGATTTTGTGCATTTAGAAAAATAATTTCACTTAGAAAAATATTGTTGTGCACTTGGAAAAAATATTTGTGAAAAAAAATCTGCACTTGAAAATATGATGCCTAAATGCCCTTCAAAATTTAAGTTTACTTTTGGAAAAAAAATTTAACTTTACTTTTTGAAAAAAAAATTGAAAATTTTTACTGACGAGCATGGATATTCTATATAATATATTGTTGTATAATGTATGAAGTCTCTAATTAGAACTGTAAGATATGCTTAGGAAAGAAGTTTCCTTGTTACACTTGTGTTGTTACTATATGATACATTACATAGTTGTTAAATCAATTTATAATCCTCGATGTACCAATGGTTATAGATACGATCGGGATATATGAGATGTAGGGACCGAACTGTATGTTAACAAAAATTAACTAATTCTTACAGGCACTATTCAATAATACCTAGGGAGTCATGGGATGGTGCTACTAGATGCTCTTACTATGATTCATTGGGTGTTAATCAGAATTAATTCTAACATGTTATAATCAAGTAATTAATCATAGGATGTGGCAATTAAGGGTATGCCCAAATAAAGGATGAGCATTATCTTGAATCACAAAGAGTTGTGAGCCCATGGCTAGCTATATCCCTAAACCATTGGGGGTCACACAAGTATTGGTTTTTTTATTTCCCATTAAGAAAGTCAAACTCAAGTAGTTGGATTTGGCAAATAAAGTATGATGTGATCAACAGTGAATTAATAACTAAAGTTTGATATAATTAATTGTTATCATTAATATGATTATGATGGACTTACATTACTGGATTTTTAGAAAAGTCCTAACATCCTATAGGTCAAGATGGAAAAAAGAAAATAGCCTGGTTTAATTTATTTTTCTTAGCCACGCATCTGTTCGTATTCCTTGGAAAGATGAAGAGACACACATCTCTTCATATTCCTTGGAAATGTGAAGAGACACACACCTATTTGTATTCCTTGAAAAGATGAAGAGACACAAATCTCTTCACATTCCTTGGAAAGGTGAAGAGACATGATCTCTTCGTATTCCTTGGAAAGATGAAGAGACACAAATCTCTTCATATTTCTTGAAGGGCTATATATAGAGGAGTCATCCTTGGAATAAAAAAAGAGAATTCCTCTCCCAAGTTGTTTTCCTCCTTTTTCTCAAAGTAAGAAGATAAAGATCTTCTTCCCTTTCTTCTATCAAGATAAATCCAACTCTTTGTCACTTGTTTATCTTTCCGAGAAGGTTTGGAAGTTATGACTGTTTCGACGAAAAACAATATTTGATCTATAATACAATCAAGCATTGGTAAGGGAACTCTAATTGTGGACCTGATTAGATTGAGGAAGCAAAAGTTCAAGACAAACAAAGAAGAGTTATTTCTCTAAATCTGAAATAGTTAGAACCATCCCTAAACAAGATTGTTTGGGAAGTATGTTGTCGTTTATGTTTTGATTCATTTATATATTGATACATGTGTTAATAGTTTTATTTAGATTATACTTAAATGATCTAGTATATTTAAATTAGATAGTTTTGCATATCTAAATAAAAAAATTCAATTAATATTAGATGAATCAATCATATGTTAGTTTATCTTTGTTATGATTTTAGGATCTTGTTTGAATGGTTAGATTGTAATGCATGCTGGAATTAAAGATTATGATATGTTTGTTTTTAAATATCCATATGAACACTCATTTTATTTAATTGTTAAATCATAAAATAAATTTTAATTTTTCGCTGCGGAAAGGGGTGTAGAGATACGATATCCGAATTATGATTCGGCGTTCAAACAAGTTGCCCATATGATAGTGTTCTACTACCTCTAAGGTGGGTCTGCATGAATGTAAGTAGAATATCCTATCAATGGACCTAGGAGGTAATGCCTTAAATCTTAATGATTGAAATCTACATCTAAGCTCCTTAGTAGGGAACTAGGGTTAGTACTATGGGTACTAGAAGATCTAGCCTCAGTGCTCTTTCTCTTAATCTTATTAATAATGAATATATTTTATTTTTCATTAATTTAAAGTAAGAACATAATTTAATTGAGGTCTTTTGGATGTTACCTTGGCATTTCAGAAGTATTATAAAGAACCTAATGACCTAGGCTGACGTACTTAGACCAGGACCGAGTTTGGGGTGAAAGTTAGAGGGAGAAACGAAATTAGGATACCTGAAAAATGAGGGTTCGACCGACTTTTATAGGGGTTTCAAGGCACCTGTATAAAAACAAGAACTTAGATGTGTGACATCATTGAGGCACCTAGAATCAATCCAAGCACCTCAATAGCGAAAAACCCGGGGCACCGCGGTGAAAACCGTGGGCACCTCGGGAGTTGTTTTGGGGAGCCTAAACTAGATTTAGTCACCTCTATTGAGCCTATGCGAGGCACCTGTATCTGAAGCAGGTACCCCCAATCATTTATGTAATATTTTTTTAAATTTTGAGAATTAATTAAGTTAAAATTGAAAAATTAAGTAAGTTAAATTTGAAAAAGTTAAGTTAAATTTGAAAATTAAGTTAAGTTTAAATTTGAAAATTAAGTTAAATTAAATTTGAAACTTAAGTTAAGTTAAATTTGAAAATTTAAGTTAAGTTTAAATTTAAAAATTAAGTTAAATTAAAATTTAAAATTATGTTAAGTTAAATTAAATTTCAAAAACAAGTTAAATTAAATTTGAATGTTAAGTTAAATTTTAAGTTTAATTTAAATTTGAAAATTAAGTTAAATTAAATTAAATTTGGAAATCAAGTTAAATTAAATTTGAAAATTAAGTTAACTTAAAGTTTAAGTTTAAGTTAAATTTGAATATTAATTTAAGTTAAGTTAAATTTGAAAATTAAGTTAAGTTAAATTTGAAAAATTAAGTTAAGTTAAATTAAATTGTATTGATTTATCTAGTTTGATCAATTATTGTTTTAATTAATTGACTTTAATTAAGTAGATTAATTAGGTTAGTTTAATTAATTTGGATTAATTAAATGAGTTGATTAGACTTGGTTATAAATCCTGACATCTCATCTATTTCTACGTTTTCAAATACGGAACCTTATATGTTTTATAAGATGCTGTCAATTTTATCTTTTATTAATTTAATTTGAATTCTAAAATTTGATTGTCATTTGAGTTAGATTCAGGTTTAATAATCAGTCGATTAAAAGCACATTACAAAATTTTCACGTAGATTGAAGTGGTAGTTCTTCCTTTCCTTCTATCGACATTTCTTGTGAGTTCTTAAAGTATAATGTTGCTGCATTTTCAGGGATCTAGAGGTGATTCCAAACTAGAAGAAATCATGAAAATAAAAAAAAAAGTCATTGTTGTAAATCTTGTAAGATTTTATTTGTATTTGCTTGTTCTTGTCGCGTTTCTTCTTGAAAGCTTGCACGAGGCTTCTTCGCTTCTAAGAAGGAGATCATTCTTAGTGAATGTGAGAATGAGGAAGAGTACCCTTGGATTGTCATCTCAAGGAGGTGGATATCAAGTGAAGAAGAAAGTATTAGCATTTCTCAAGTTTTCCATTGCTACAAATCTACAAGAGCAAAGATCGAAGATAATCACCCCCTCTAGCTCTCAATGTGTCTTAACATCATTATCATCTGAGTCTAAGATCGAAGCCTATGCTGGACTTGCACTAATAGTATGTCACTAAGAGGATAACGAAACAACTTCCGATAGGAGCTACTTCAGAAGAAAGCAACGATGAAGGGGAAGATTTTAACTTCAAACATGACATGCAAATTTAAATCAACAAATAGAATTGTTGAAAAATCATGCACATTCAAAAGCTACTAGTTTAAAAGGTAAATATTCTGGAGGACTTAACTATTATTTGAGAAATCATAGAATCAAATTACAAGAGTGCCCAAAAACTAAATTTCACCTAAGATTTTGATAAACCTAGTAGGTAATGATTTATTTTGGATCCCCAAATATGTGTTGAACTATTAGATTATTATTTTTATGCATACTTAGTAGTTAGAAATAAATTATTTTAGAAATTCCCGAGTAATTGAAAAATCTTTTGAAAGCATGTTTTAATTTGTTTGAAATTTTTTTCTACTTGCAAAATTTTCTTTTTTTGGATTTTCTAACTAATAGATGATTTTTAAATAAATTTCTTTGAGAAAAATGAATTTAAATATGAAAAATATCAAAAATAATTTTTTTTGTGAAATCAATGTTTCATACATTAAGAAAACTCAATAAATATTTTTTACACTGAAAAATATTTTTTCTTAGAATTTTTTTATATTTTTTAAAAAGTTTTATGATATTTTTCACAAAACCCCTATTTTTTGAAATGATCAAAGGGGGAGAATGTAAGTGTTATGTCAAGGGGAGTTCTAAATACAATATTTTTCATGTGCTAAAATATTTTATTACTTTTTATAGAATAATGTTATTTCTGTGTTTTGTTTACCCTAACTTAACTTGGGTTGATTCACATAAAAAGGGGGAGATTGTAAATACCCCGAGTTGGTTTTGATGTGATCAACTAAGTCAAGTTAGGTTCTGGTTATTTTTCATCCTTGTGTTTATGTGTTCATGAGCTTAGGAGTATAAGAAGTTGAGCGAAAGATGTAGCAGGCGAGAAAGATGATACGGGGAAAGGAGACAACAGGCTCTATGCATCTGAGCGATGCAGAGGATGTGGAAGAGTACACTGGTGGACGATAAGGGCATGTTCGGCATCCGAGAGACGAGAAGCTGGAGAGGAAGCCTATTCGAGGAGATGGCCAGACTCGAGTTAGGGTGAGCTCAACTCTGGATAGCTAAAAACCACCCACGCGGACAAAAGGCAAAAAGTCAATGTTGAAGTTAAGTTTGACCAATTGGTCAACTGAGGTGCCTCCTAACTGAGGCACCTTAGTGTCCTCAGGAAGCGCTTCAGTTGACTCAAACGAGTTCTATGCAAAAATAGAACTGAGACACCTTAATTGAAATCTGAGGTGCCTCACGTCAGAACTGAGGTGTCTCAGATCATAACTAAGTCACCTCAGTGTCACGTCAGCACAATAGTAACTTTCTATTTTGGGCTATAAATAACACCTAAAGATAGGAATAAGTAACAACAATTGTATTCATCTTTCCTAGTCTTTCTATGAGCTTTCAAGAGTCTATAACAGGCTTCTCCGCCTACACCAAGGGAGATATTTTGTAGTGGAGCTTTTTAACTACTTTGGATTAACAACCACCCTTGTTGCAACCACGTAATTCTGGTTTCTCTTAATTTAGTTGTTGTTATCTTATGCTTTTAATTGCTTAGCTAATCTTTCATCTTTGCTAAAGAAAAACAAAAGATTTAAGTTTAAATTTGCTGGACTATTCACGTCTCTAGCCGACATGCATGGGACCTACAAGACTAGCGGCTCTCAGTATTCATATTCACAACTATTCAGTATTGAGCATGTTTGTTGACTATATTTTGTTTGATTTGATTTTGACTAGTATTAACTTTGGTTAACTGACATTGACTTGGGACTTCATTCTTGACTTAATCAAATAGAACAACTAGAAATAGTTTCAATCATATTTATGCATGCTTGAACTATAAGATCTTTACTTGTTAATGCATAATATTTTATTACAAGTCTTAAATCCTTAATAAACTACACATCTAATATCCATGTTCAAGATGTTTTTTTAACTTTCTTTTAACTTTTCAAAAAATCTTTTAATTTTTTTCTTTATCTTGTATTTTTTTCAAAATATTTTTCAAAATATGTTATTTTTTAAAAATCTTTTTCTTAAATAACATCATTTCGTTTTTAATATATGTCAAAAGAGAGAGGATGGTATAAAAGTTAGTCTTTTATTTTTCATTTGAAAAAAGTTTAAGCATTTTCAAAAACCTCTAAAACTTTAATTTCAGGTGGAGAGATTAAGTTAAGAGGGTGTGTTTTGAAAACTTTTTATGTGTTACATTTACTTAACTTTGAATTAAGTTGTCATAATAAAAAAAGAGAGGAGATTATTGATATTGGAAGGACCACATAATCGAACTTGGTTTTGATAATGACAAAAGTCCAATGTTAACCTTTGTTGTGATCTAATAGAATTGATTGTGTGCAAGGAGCACAACCTGGAAAGTCCTTGCAGGTTAAGTTGGTCGAATACTTGGCAGCTGAATGTCCTAGTAGGTTAAGTTGATCGGATACTAGGCAAAGAAAATCCCTAATAGGTCAGCTAGATTAGATACTAGGCAAAGGTGGAGGGTTTAGCAGATCAAGGACACCAAGCGGAAACTTTAGATAGGTCAATGGACCAGATATTTAGCAAGTCGATGGGTCAGCGAGGACCGAGCATTGAAGAAAGCCCTGGGGTTCAAAGGATCAGATGCTAAGAAGGAATCTAAATAGGTCTGAAGGATCAGATGTTTAGTGCGCACCAGGTAAACTCTCCTAAGTGGAGTGGGAATGGATGAGTTCTCTTGAAGGAAATAATAGGCGTCAGTCAAACCTAGGATTTCACGGGAAATCCAAGTCAAGATCGAACAATTGTAAGGTTGTCACCACTTAATATTTAGACATTATGCTGGTTATGTTAAGTCTGTGATGTAGGGACATGAAATCGGAAGTTGGCTAGAATAGTGAACTTTGAGCACCTGAACCCCTTCTAAGCGCTCGGAGGTTTGAGCGATCAGACGAGATCCAGGTGCATGGATGTCCTGAAATGAGTCAACGTGCCAGATGAGGTGGCACTTCTGATTGGTCGACCAATGTCAGCATCTAGGCACCATGAGAAGGATCAGTCAAAGTAGGATACTGCTTCATCCTTTACACACCACGTCAGCAGTCGAAGTGCTCGGAAGGGATCCAGGCACCTAGAGATGGATAATTCATGACGGTGTCAAATCGAATCAGGTCGAGCTAGGGGCTCCGAGGGCTTGTCTAGCTGCCCGAAATTAGATTTAAATAGGGCTTTAAATAGCAACTTCATTACATGATTCAGAATCCTTTGCAGCTCCTCTCTGCTTCCATTCTCTACCAAAGCTTCGACACTACAATGACATACTGCTCCACATTTGTGTGCTACTTCGATATTCATTATTGTTGGTATCCTTTTAGTTATTTTTACTTCATCATGCTTTAATTCATTATGAACGATAAACATGTTATAGTGCCTCAATTTTTTTAAAAGACTAGTATTTGTCTCCGAATCTTGTTCGAAGGAGAGAGTTTTAGTGGATTTCTTATCGAAAGTGGTCAATAACTGCAAGCCATGAACTAGCAGCCACCAGGTTATGAATCAAGTACAAATAAATATGTATTTTTTCTTATATTCTTTCATTTCCACTGCTTATCTCTTGAATGAATTTTTCAAAAGGTGAAAAAGCACACACATTATTCACCACCCATGTAGCGCTCATTTCGATCCTACAAGATCCATGATCACTTTAACGATGAATATTGTCTTAAGATTGTTATTGAAAATTGTAGATATTGATCCAACAACTTAGGTTTGACCAGTTAACTCGATAACAAGTCAATAGCTTGAACTAATGGAGCTGAGTATGGCGATGTGGATCTTATCCTTTTTATATTTTGAGATACATTTTTGGTTATCAAGACACCCCTTCATGTTATAGATATATCCTTCTTAGTATTGTCATCATTAACTTAATCTTATTAGTTATTGAGTTATGTCTTTGGATATCAACACACTCCTTCGGGTAAACTTATTTCATCGAATAAGAGTTTTAAGGTCGAGGCGAAGGCTAGAACTATTTTTTTTTAAGACGATATGTCCTGCCTAGATGCTTATAGTTAATTGACAATTCACCTCTCAAGATACAACGACCTACAACTTGAAAGATGAACACTGTAAATTTTGAGTTCTAGTGAACTTTTGAAGCCTTAGAACTTTTTAAAGAGGAGAGGGAGAGATGAGAACTTATGAGGAGAATTTACAACTTGAGAGAGTATGTTAAGAAAGTGATATCAATTTATAAGTTTTAAAGGGTATTAGATCCACTATGACATGTTGTAAGGACATCATGTTTACTTCCCTCAGACATAATCAAATTAATTATCACACGGTAGATTTTTAGAATTAAACAAGGGTCAAATCCTGACAAAATTCAAGAAATTTCCCTCCCATGTGATTAGGGTTGTCATTGGGGTGGCGCAGGGCGGGATTGCCATCTCCATTTTCTATTGACTTGGCCAAATATGTTTTCAATTTTCAACACTTTCATAAAAGTATTAATACAAGATTTCGATAATATATAAATACTAATATTAATTAAATAATACATATATAATAACATTAATAATTCATGATTTAATAAACAGAAAAGTTCAAACTCCATTATTATTATTATTATTATTATTATTATTATTATTATTATTATTATCAGGGTGAGTTCGAGAATGAGGATAGTATCTTCATATCTGCCTCCGTTTACTACAACAAAAATGCTTATAGACAACAGGTTTTATCCATTATCTTTTTCAATTAAAAACTGTTGTAATTGGCACAGTTGTTAAAACTGTAATAAATGACAACGATTTTAAACCACTCTCTTTGAATACCAAAGACAACAATTTCGCAACATTAAAAGTTATTGTCTTTAGATGCTTCAACGACGATCAAGCACTGCCTCAACGCCACAACCTACGCCTGCTCCCTCCTCCCTTCCCCTCTCCCCACCAACCCCGCCCTCGTCAACGTTACTTCTGGAGACATCGCTTGCTTCCCTGAGCTTCTCTCACAGATCTGATCTATCGCTGCCCCACTCCAATCACAGGCTATAATTGATAGATCCCACTACGTCTTCATCCTTACCCCGATAAGCCTCGACATTCCCCCACTCTACCTCGCTCTCCTCTCCATCAGCGTCGTCATCTCTGTCGCCAACCCTGCCTCCACCCCGTACGAGATTAACCACCTCCTTTCCCTCTCCAACCCCTACATCACCTTCGCCACCATCGCCAAGCTCCCCGCGAGCCTCACCACCATCATCCTTGATTTGCCACACTTCCACTGTTAGTGATATGAGAGAAGTGTCCTAAGGCAATCGCCTTATGATTGTAAACATTCATTTTAATAAATGATAATTCACTATTTGAGTATACATGTTTGTGTATTTGATTGGGATCTTAAACTCATCTACTGAATGTCCGCAATACAATTCACAGCATAAGAGAATTTGTGATGGGATCACAACTAGTGATTATCTCTAAATGTGCAATTGTGAAGTATTGAAATTATCCCTAGTCGATGAATTGATAAAAACGGACATTATCAATTCTGTTGAGACTAGCATGAGTTATTCTCTAATCAGCTGATTCTCACTGGCTGGTGACATTGGAATGTCCGGAGATAAACATGGATGCTAGTTAAGGGAACTAGTTCATTGGAGTGACTAGCTGTAAAACTTCATATGGTAATCTATATAGATATGTCAATGAAGTTCTTACTGCAGCTTAAGTGCGATGTTCCTTTGACTTGCGGTGTTCAAGTCATCTTGGTCATGGAGACTTATACTTTAACATCTTAAGCAAGCATCTCCAAGGAGGTGTGGACCCAAGATGATTGGGTATAAGCCGAAGTGCCCAAAGATGTTTGAGCAGCCTACAAAGGATTCACCACTCCTTGCGAGGAGATGTATACCCAGGCCTATCGTCGGATTGTTACTCAAAGCCTCTGGCCAGAGCATATGATGTTTAGAGTACGAGTCTCTTAAATACATGAGAGTAATTAGAAATCCAAAGGACGAGAAAGACACTACTTGGGCTAGGTGTGACGTAGTCAGCCTAGTGGGGACTGACACAAATAGACTGTGTCCTGAACCAAGTGGGTATAAGATGGTGAAGGGAATGGAGCACGATTCATTAGAGCTGCTGAAGGATTTCAGAATTACTTTTGAGGTCAAACCGTTGATCTTTCGATTAATTGGGGGTCATGATGTACTACTAGGTGCCACTCATGATCGTTCTATAATTAGTTGATTATAGACGACCAACATAAATCGAAAGCCTATTTAGTCACACGCACTACGAGTAATCCGAGGGATTTAAAACGAGTTGAAAATTAGATTTTTCGATCAAGAGAAATAAGTCGAATCTGAGTTAATCAGAGGCGCAATGGAAATTTAAAATGGCTAAGTCTTTTGAAGGCTTATCGGGCGAATTAAATGAGTTTAATTCGCGATCGGTTCGGTTTGGTTTGGCCGGCCAAAGAGGGTGCTAAATCCCTTTGGTTTGGCCGGCCACAACAAGGGGAAGAAACCAATTTATTTGGTTTAATTAATAAAATAAATTTAGCGTGATTTGTTTTATAAATTATGGATAAATAAATTTGTGTAAAGAAATTTATAGAAATAAATTTATAGAAATTTATTCTTTCATGGAAATTAAAATGATCCATGGAATGGTTTATTTTAATTTTATAAAATCAATTATGAATTGATTTTTCCATAATAAGAAAGTTTATAAATTTCTTATAAAATTTATTCCATAATAAAAGGAGAGAAGGTATTTGTTTTATTATAAAGTTAGTTATAATAAAACTTAGCTTAAACGGAATAATTAATAAGAGAATTTATAGGATAAATTTCTTATGAAAATTCCATTAAGAGGGAGACTTGGCAAGGGAGAGGTTACTATATAAAGGAACCAAGGCTAGGCTTAAATTCCTTAATCAATTGAGTAATCAAGAGATTAACCCTCTCCCTCTCTCTCTCTCTTATTCTCTTCCTCTCCTTCTCCTTCCCACCTAGGGCCGGCGCCCCTTGAGCATCTTAGGGCCGGCGCCCCTAGTCCAACCTAGGGCCGGCGCACCCTCACCCTTCCAAGGGTTGGCGTGAGCAACCATCACCAAGAAGGAGCCAAATAAGAAGAAGAAGAAGCGGATCGCAACTCCTCTCTTCCCGGAATTTTGATTCCGTTTCTTGTTGGTTAGTTTCCATTCTTTTCTCTTGTTCTTCTAGTTGTGCCTTCCGAGAATCTAGTAGTTCTCGTCGGCACAAAACTCGTGACTTTGCGAAGTTAATCGAAAGAGAACTCGGCGTGGACGCGAATAGAGGCGGAGCTTCCAAGGGACGCTACGGTTGGATCTCGTCCCTTACTTCGAGATACGCGAGGTATAAAGTAAATTAGTTTACCTTTCCGCAATGTTTTAATTTATGATCATGTCCACACATCATAAGGTTGCATGCTAGATACGTGGTTAAAAATAATTTGAGAAATTATTTTATGCTAATTCTTCCGCTTCACGTAAAAATTTAAAATTTTACGAACCCGTATCCTTGTCGACATGCACCCGGTCCCAACAGTGGTATCAGAGCCGGTTAGTGTTCGACATAATCATAAAATTATTTTGCGGAAAACTTTGTCATGATCTCAATTTTGGAAAATTTTTCAATTATGGAAACTTTTCCAATTATAATAAATTTTAGATTTAGGAATTTCAAAGTTGGAAATCCTCATGAAATTTCGCAACGTTTGAAATTTCCTAGGTTTCTGAAATTTTTATAATAATTGTGAAAACTTCCCATCTTTGGAAACTTTCCAATCTTGGAAATTTCTATTTTAGAAATTTCTAACTTTGGAAATATGTAAGTTTTCTTTGTACCAGAAACTTACAATTATTCTGAAAACCTATTATGAAATCTCGCAATTTTGGGCACTTTCTTTCAAGAAAGTCTAGACAAATTTATTGGGACAATTAATTGACAATTAAATTTGAATTGGTTTTTAAATTGACAACCAAAATTCTTTATTTTGGATTGAGCCTCGGGGAGCCGTCCAATTTAAAGTTAGTTGTTGTAATTTAATTTCCCAATTTAAAGTGAAAATTGTCACGTTTAATTTGGTTGCGCTTCCGGAAGCAGACTAAATTGGATTTACGACAAATTACTTTTCTTTGGGTATCTGAGCCTCGGGGGAGCCACCCTCAGAAAACGATTTGTTGTAATTAATTAAATCCATGAATAAAATATGATTTAAGAGGTGATGCTCTTACATATTGTTGTCTCCAAAATTAATTAGGGAAAATGGTTCCTATAGAGTTTTCTTGAATGAGATTTTCATGAAAATAATATGTGGTTTGAATTAAGGGACTCATGTCTCTTAATTTATAAGATTTGATTTAGAGAAATCAAAGTCTTAAACATATTATTTCCGAAATTGATTATTGACAATTAGGAAATTGTTTCCCAAAACAATTCCTTCAATAAAGTATGAAATTAGAATTAGGAAATCCGGTTCCTAATTCAATTAATGAGACTTGATAACTTAAGTCACATACATACTTTATTAAGGAAATCGTTAGTCATGACATGATTATATGTCATGAATGTGCTTAGAAAGATGAGACCCAAAACCNTTCTCGCTCAAGTTTATTAAATCAAGGTTCATTTTCATTGCATTTCATTTTCAATTACAAACCAAAATCCATTACTTTGAAACCCAAAACAAAAACGACACATAACTACAAGTTTGAATCAAGCACGACAACTAGCCCCGAGAAAAATACGACCTGTGGCCCCTATATTACATTTTCATATTTTGATTGTAAAAGGGTTTCCAGCTTTCATTTATAAATTCTTTAAATTTGAGGCCCACATTCGTGACACATAGTTTGGGCGTCAAATTTTTGGCGCCGTTGCCGGGGAACTGTTAGTTGACTTGTTTGATTTTTCTTGTGCACTTATTTCATATCATTCTTGACTTTTTTTGTGCTTATTGCTATATCTTTGGATTTGATTTTATTTGATTTATCTTTTTATCCACTTTTACTGCGATTTGTTTTTTTTTATGACCAGGTCTCTAGGTGCTGAATTAGAAGATTTCGATCCTGAGATTGAGAGGACTTTCAGAGTCAGGAGGAGCCAGGCCATTCTTTCTGAGACTACAGATATCCCTCCTATTCAGATTATCAGCACTCACTCAGGCATTGACATGGCAGACCACCAGAGAACCATGAAGGAGCTTGCAGCACCTGACGCTGCATTTCAGTACTCCAGCATAGCTTATCCAGAGCTGGGGAAAGTTTTGAGTTAAGATCTGGACTTATTAATTTGTTGCCAAATTTCAGGGTTTATCTGGGGAGGATCCAAACAGACACTTGCACGAATTCCATGTGGTGTGCTCTACTATGAAGCCTCAGGGCATTTCTGAAGAAGACATCAAGCTGAGAGCTTTCCCCTTCACATTGACAGGAGCAGCCAAAGACTGGTTCTATTATCTGCCTACAGGACATGTGTCTAGTTGGATCGCTATGAAGAAGGCATTTTTGGAGAAGTATTTCCCAGCTTCCCGCACAGCTATAATCAGAAAAAGTATCTGTGGGATTCAGCAAGTGGTGGGCGAACACTATATGATTTATTGGGAAAGATTTAACAAATTGTGTTCAAGTTGCCCCCAGCATCAAATCAGTGAGCAATTATTGATTCAATATTTTTATGAAGGACTGCTACAGACGGATAGAGTCCTGATAGATGCTGCAGCTGGAGGAGCCTTAGTGAACAAGTCACCAATGCAAGCTAGGGAGTTAATTTCTAATATGGCTGAGAATTCCCAACAATTTGGAGGCAGAGCTTTGAGCACCAGAGGAGTGGGTGAAGTTCAGGCAGTTCCCACTGATAACAAGGAGGTTAAGAGTGCATTGATGGAGCTCACTTCAGCTTTAAAGCAAATGGAATTAAAAATGGAAAGACTAAGTTCAACTCCGTCAGTACCTCCACCCTCTAGTCAAGTGATAAGTGTGTGTGGCATTTGCTCTAGTCTAGAGCACACTTCAGACTCATGCCCCAATCTCCAACAGGATGAAACAGTAGCTGCATTAGTGAGAGGACAATTTCCAGCCAGAAACAATCCATATTCCTCTACCTATAACCCCGGTTGGAGGAATCATCCTAACTTGAGGTACGGGAATGCTTTCTGCCAACAAGAGCCTCAACATCAATCTTCACAGCAGCATCAATCGAACCTACAGCAGTCACAGCAACCTCAGAACAATCGGCAACAATTTCAGCCATCAAATCCAAGTTTTCAGCCTTCATTTCAGCCTACTTCTCAACATTTTCAGCAACAATTCCAGGCATTTGAACCTCAATTCCAGCAACCTTATCAAGGGCAGCAAGGCTTCCAATCATTCCCAGCTTTCCAAGCTCCAAATCAACAAAATTTTCAGCAATCACAGCCCATGAACCAGAATTTTCAGCCCTACGGTCAAGAGTTTCAAAACCTGAATTTTCAGCCCTCACCACCCAATTTTCCACCTCAAAATCAGAATTTTCAACCCTACAACTCACAGCAAGGGTTCCAAGCATCTCAACAATTTAATCAGCCCTATCAACAGCCCAACCAATCCTCTTATCAGCCCCAAAATTCAAGTTTTCAACAAAATCACCAATCAAAGTTTCAGCCTTCTTCCTCATCCTATCAAGGTCAGACAAGAAGCTATGTTAACCAAGGAGGTTATGGGAGCTCAAGTGGAGGAGATTTGCAGCATCAACAAGTGATGGAGATGCTACAACAAGTTGTCCAAACACAACAACAACAACAAGCTTGGCAACAGCAACAACAACACAATCAAAGCGTTGAGAGGCAAATAGGGCAATTGGCTAGTGGAATTAACCAAAATCAAGCTCAAGGATCAAACCAACTTCCTTCCCAAACAGTTCCTAATCCCAAAGGGAATGTGAGCGCTATAACTTTGAGAAGTGGGAAGGTTACAACATCTCCGAAGAGTCCAAGAGCAGAATTTTCAGAGAACCGGATAGCTTCTCCAATACCGGCCCAAAACCACACTGAAATGAGTTCAAATTCAGCTGATTCTAACCCTATTCCGTTCCCAACTCAATCATCAAGCAACCCTCCAAATTTGGTGGCAAACGGAGAAGAAAACAGTGCCGAGGCCGAATTTACAGCCACTACATCGCATGGGACAGAACAGCAGATTTCAACTTCTACATCTCCACCTCCGGCCAAAGTTGATGAATTTAGGGTTCCTTTACCCTTTCCACAGCAGAGAACACACACCAAAAAGCAAGTGGAGGAAGAGAAAGCCAAGGAATTCAATGAGTTAGTGGAGCTATTTAGCAAGGTGGAGATCAATGTACCTTTGTTGACCATGATCAAGCAGATTCCCAAGTATGCTAAGTTTTTGAAGGATCTTTGTATTCATAAAAAGAAACTCAAGGAAAATGAATTGGTCAGCTTTGGGAAGAACATCTCAGCACTTATCCACACTATTCCTCAGAAGTGCGAAGACCCAGGGGTATTCACCATTTCTTGTGAGATAGGGAGCACCATTTTTCACGACGCCATGTTAGATCTAGGAGCTTCAATAAATGTGATGCCCAAGTCAGTTTTTCAGATGCTTGGTATAGGCCCTTTGCAGCCCACTGGAGTGGTGATATAGCTAGCAGATAGGAGTTAGACCCACCCAGCAGGTATGATTGAAGATGTCTTGGTGAAGGTAAAGGAGCTGATATTTCCTGCTGATTTCTATATTTTGGATATGGAGGGAGATTACTTGGCACACCGTTCTCCACTGATCTTAGGCAGGCCTTTTCTGAAGACGGCCAGAACGAAGATTGATGTACATGCCGGGACACTTTCTATGGAAATTGGAGACACGGTGGTACAGTTCAGCCTTTTCGATACTATGAAGCATCCGAGAGAGGATCACTCAATCATGAGCATGGATATTTTAGAGGAGCTGGCACAGGCAGAGTTAGGGGCTGAGGGATTTCTAGATGATTTTTCTGGAGGAGCTACTGATTCAGAGGAGGTTGAGAGAGTACTGACTGCTGATACTGAGGATTTTACAGAAGACATTTTAGACACACTTCCAGCTGGAGATATTTTTCTAGGTGTAGGGGATTGCACAGAGCCCCAAGGATCACCTATTTTTACTGATATTCAAAGTGTAGGGGATTGCACTAAGCCCCAGGGACCACTTATTTCTACTGAAGAGGACCAGAGTGAATTGAAGCCATTACCAGGCCACTTGAAGTATGCTTACCTAGGAGAGGAGCAGACTTTTCCTGTCATTATTGCACAGCATTTGGAATCAGAACAAGAAGAGAAATTACTGCAAGTCCTGAGGCACTACAAAAAGGCGATTGGGTGGACACTATCAGATATACCAGGTATCAGCCCAGCTATTTGCATGCACAGGATCTTTTTAGAGGAAAATGTCAAACCTGTGAGGCAACCACAAAGGAGGCTCAACCCACTTATATTGGATGTTGTAAAGAAAGAGGTGACTAGACTTCTACAGGCAGGTATTATTTACCCTATTTCTGACAGTCAGTGGGTTAGCCCTATTCATGTGGTGCCTAAGAAATCTGGAGTGACCGTGGTGGCAGATGAAAGTAATGAACTAGTGCCCACCAGAGTTAAGAATTCCTGGAGAGTCTGCATTGATTACAGGAAACTCAACAAGGTCACAAGGAAAGATCACTTCCCTCTACCATTCATTGATCAGATGCTTGAGAGACTGGCAGGGAAGTCACATTACTATTTCTTGGACGGATTTTCAGGCTATTTTCAGATTTGCATAGATCCAGAGGACTAGGAGAAGACCACCTTCACTTGCCCCTTTGGTACATTTGCCTATAGACGTATGCCCTTTGGACTCTGCAACGCACCCGGTACCTTTCAGAGATGCATGGTGAGTATATTTGGTGAGTTGCTAGAGGACTGCATGGAGGTATTTATGGATGATTTTTCAGTTTATGACACGTCTTTTGATTCATGTTTGAATAACTTGTCTAGGGTTTTACATCGTTGCATTGAAACTAACCTTGTTTTGAATTTTGAAAAATGCCACTTTATGGTAGAGCATGGGATAGTACTTGGACACATAGTCTCTCGGAAAGGAATTGAGGTAGATCCTGCAAAAATCAGTGTTATTTCTTCTTTATCTTACCCCGTATGCGTACGGGATATTCGAGCTTTTCTTGGACATGCAGGATTTTACCGCAGATTTATTAGAGACTTTAGCTTGATTGCTCGGCCCTTGACACGACTTCTGCAGAAAGATGTTGAGTTCCATTTTGATGAAAAATGCAAGGAAGCTTTTCATAGACTCAGGGAGGCTCTTACCTCAGCTCCTATTATTACATCACCTGATTGATCTTTACCTTTTGAATTAATGTGTGATGCTTCTAATTTTGCAGTGGGAGCTGTATTAGCACAGAGGGTAGATGGAGCACCACATGTCATTTCCTATGCCTCCAAAACCCTAGATGCCGCCCAAGCCAATTACACCACGACTGAAAAAGAGCTTCTTTCCATTGTTTTTGCTTTAGATAGGTTCAGATCATATTTATTGTGTTCTCATGTTGTTGTGTTTTCTGATCATGCAGCATTGAAGTACCTCCTGAAGAAGCCAGATGCGAAGCCTAGACTTATTAGATGGATGCTACTACTACAGGAGTTTGACTTGGAGATACGGGACAGGAGTGGCAAGGAAAATCTAGTAGCGGACCACTTGAGCAGACTGGAGGGAGATGGAGATCCCACGGCCATAGATGATGATTTCAGAGATGAGCAGCTTTTACAGCTGCATGGTGAGTCACCTTGGTATGCAGACTTAGTGAATTTTCTTGTAGCTCATGTTTTTCCTACACACTTTTCGAAAGCTCAAAAGGATAAGTTTAAGAGTGATGCAAAATATTATGTGTGGGATGATCCTTACTTGTGGAAATTTTGTAGTGATCAAATCATTAGGAGATGTATACCAAATCATGAGTTTCATTCTGTACTCACTTTTTGTCATTCTTCAGCATGTGGTGGGCATTTTGGACCACAAAGAACCGCTAGGAAAATTTTAGAATGTGGATTGTACTGGCCCACCTTGTTTAGAGATTCATATAGGTTTTGTAAATGTTGTGATAGATGTCAAAGAACAGGAAACATAAGTGCTAGAAATGAAATGCCTCAACAAACTATTTTATATTGTGAGATATTTGATGTGTGGGGTATAGATTTTATGGGACCATTTCCTGCTTCTTTTGGATTCTTATATATTCTTTTAGCTGTTGATTATGTTTCAAAATGGGTGGAGGCCATTCCCACCAGGACTGATGATTCATCTGTTGTTGTTAGTTTTGTCAGGTCACACATTTTTTACAGATTTGGAATTCCAAGAGCAATCATAAGTGACCAAGGATCCTATTTTTGCAATAAGCACATGAAGGCTCTACTTAATAAGTACGGGGTTGTACATAAGGTTTCTACTGCTTATCACCCCCAAACAAATGGACAAGCCGAGGTGTCAAATAGAGAAGTCAAATCCATTTTGGAAAAGACCGTGGGACCTAATAGAAAGGATTGGAGCAAAAGGCTTGAAGAGGCACTATGGGCATATCGCACCGCTTACAAGACACCCATTGGAATGTCACCTTATAGACTTGTGTATGGGAAATCATGCCATTTACCTGTAGAGATTGAGCATAAGGCGTACTGGGCAGTTAAAGCTTGCAATTTTGATGCTAATAAGGGGGGAGAAGAAAGGAAGTTGCAACTTCAAGAACTTGAAGAAATCCGGTTGGAAGCATTTGAGAATTCAAGGATCTATAAGGAGAAGACTAAGAAATTTCATGACAAGCACATTGTGGACAAAGAATTTTAAATTGGTGACAAAGTGCTATTGTACAAGTCAAGATTAAAATTGATAAAAGGGAAGTTGAGGTCAAGATGGGAGGGTCCATTTTTTGTGACTAATGTTTTTCCCTATGGAGTGATAGAGATTCAAGAGGAGGCCACGAATAAAGTGTACAAAGTAAATGGCCACCGGCTCAAGAAATTCCATGAAGAGGTCAAGGAGCTAGATGTGGATGGAGTGGACTATATGGATGCCGCATACCCAACTTGAAAGGGGAGTTCACTAAATTTTGCATTCATTTTTTCTTTGTATATATCATTTCCTTACTTTTTGCAAGAATAACTTCAAGTTTGCGTGAGCAAGAAGTTTTCTCAAGTAGATACTTTTAAGTTCCAATAAAATTCTTCATTGTAAATACCATGTCTTTTCACTTAGTACATTTTCATGGTTCTAGGAAATAAATGCTTAAGATACATGACATGAATGAATAGAATCATTGTAAATATCATGTCTTATGTTTTTAGCACTTTTCCTTACATGAGGAGAAATAAATGTATCCCTTTAGATTTTCTCCATAGCAATTTAGAGTCTTTTAGAAAATAAATTAAATTTGGTTGTCGAAACTTAGGATCTAAGCTCATGGATGAAATCTTGAATATTTGAGTACTACTTGGCTTTGAATTCTTAATTGAGAATTTGAGATGGATTATTTTTACCTAGTGAGATTAGCCTTATTTGTGACACACATGTTATTGAACTCTAGAACTTGCTTAGGTTCTTTTAAAACCATATTTCATTGATTGGATCACATTTATGAAGACTAATCCTATTGTTTCCATTTTTTTTCCATGATCATACTTGATACATACTCTCCTTGAATTGTCTTTCCTTATTCCTAATCTTAACCCATATTTTTCTATGGATTTGTTTACTTGGGATGTTTACTTGATGATATTTTGCCCGAGACGGACAAAGTTTTAAGTGTGGGGGAGTGATTTGCCAAAGATGAGTTTGAGTGATGTTTGGTGTAAAAAAAAAAAAAAAAAAAAAAAAAAAAAAGCAAAAGGATGGAAGCAAATGGAGGGCATCTAGATTCTTGATTACAATTTGGAGATCCAAGAAATGTTTGTGCCAAGGTTTTAAAATGGAATGGAATACCACTCGATACCTTCTAAATGCAAACTGAGCTGATCCGAGGCTAAACAAATCTGCACAAAAATGGAATTTGGAGGCTAATGAAGTTGGAATTGAAGCTGAGATGTTTCCATTTTGAGTTGCTGGATTGATACAAACTGTGTGCCAATTTCTAAGTGGCACGCGACCACCAAATTGAAGCTGATGAGAACTGCAAGACTGCTGGCCACAACATAACTGAATTCTGAATTTTAGAAGCCAATTGATATGAAGAAAATTCTGAGAGGATGAAGGAAATGGCACAAAATCTGATCCAAGACAGATTGGGATCGAAAACAGTCTGATCTGAGCTAGACTGAATTAGGGGATGCAAGAATGAATAACCTCACAATTCTAGAGTGAAAAGTTGAAGGGTTGAAGCTGGAATTAATGGATTCTGTGCAGCAAGTTGAGTCAAAAACAAAATGTGCAGAAAATGGTAAGAAGGCTGAAGAAATCTGAACTGCATGCTAATTGTAGCTGCTAAGTTACATCTGTTGAATCAGGATATTAATGTAGAATGTATCTGAAGTAGAAGGTGCACATTCAACTTCAGATACAAGAAGAATCAATGGGTGCTAGAACTGCTGAAGAGAATAGCAAATGAAGGAAATGGCTTGGCCGAATTTGAGCAGAACACTTGAAGTTTCCACTGTCATTTGAAGCAAGTACTACTTGATGCAAAGTGCTGGGAGAGAATCTGTTGAAGAACTGATTGAATCTGTTAAAAAAAAAAGAGAGAAGAAAGAAACAAATATCTGCAAGGAATTGGCAAGCAAGGCGGAATTCTGTGAACAAAGGCTGAATTTGGTTTTCATAGGGTATGAAGTAGTGAACTAAACATTGAATTGCATCCAATGCTGATCAGAACAAAGGAATGCTGCTGCATGGATGGATTACAAAAAAAAAATCTGAAAAGTCTGAATTGAGGGCTGATAAGTTTGAATGTAAGCTAACTTGAATCTATGCAAAAATTCTGAGCCTTGATACTACTGTGCCGAGGGCTGTAATTTGGAGAAGCTGAACATAATCTGAATGGGAGCTGTAAATCTGAATTGTAGCTGAACTGAAGCTGTAAAGGAGCTAGAATCTGAGGCAGCCTGAAATCAAGGAAGAACAAGCTGTGACAAAGTTAAATTGGCACGCATTGGCTGTAATTTCAGGAATTTGCAGCTGTCAACTGCTAGAATGAAGTGAGACTGATGTAGAAGCTGCACACAAACTGTATAATCTGAAACCAAGAGAAATTTGTGTTGGATTGAAGCTGAGAAAATCTGAATTGAAGCAGGGAAACCAGTCTATACGAATCTGTAAATGAAGTGCAGATTATCAAGTTGTGAGGCCAAGTTGATAAAAGTTGTGCCAAGGTCTGAATTGGCACATTTAAGCAGGAAGTCTGATGAGAAGTTGTTGTCAGATCTCTGCATTTGAGCCGAAAGAAGAAAAATCAGAGGAAGATGCTATGAAGGTGTTCAGTCCACTCATTTAGAGGATGTTTTGCAAGCAAAGAAATTGGGAAATAGTAACAGGAAATCTGAGCTTCAAGTGGACTGCTCATCATTTTTGGCACAAGGAAATGGATTCCATCTTTGAATACTCTCCCAGTCCGCTTGAAGCACTCGAGGAGGGAGTTGATCAGATTTGAAGGGCTGAAATATCTACTGCTGATCAAAAGAAAAAGAAATGGAAGCAGTAGAGTTAGAATCTGAAGAAGAAAATGCAGAAATTCTGAAACCGACCTGTGCAACCTTGTAAATGAAGTGCAGATCAGTAATTGAACCCAATGAAGAAAAATCTGAAGACAATGTAAAAATGTCTCAAGTGTTGCTGATAAAAATCTGATACAATTCTGCAAGCAAAGTGGCACGCAAAGTGGGGACTTGGCACATTAGATTAAGGAAGAGTTTTTCATGAAAAAGCAAGGAAACTAGTTAAGTTTAACTCCATCAAGCTTTGGAAGTCACTAGGGGACTGATAAGAGAGCAAAGTTCATTGGAAACATTCCCAAGCACTCAAGTCTTCCACTTTACTAATTTTCCATTTCCTTAGCTTTTAATTCACTCCTTACCATGTTCTATGTCTTTCTTTGTTTTTATAGATGTTGATCCTATCATGATAAATGGTAGAGAGTAGATAATAAGCAAGCCTATGGTAGTGCAAGAAGCATGTGTGTTTGAGTGAGCTCCACTTCCATCATCAACTTAGAATTTAAGGAGAGAGCCACCACTATTTTCCTTGAAAGGCTAGAGATTTAAATTCATCTCAATGACTCATGATAGATGAAAAGGCCAAGTTGTTGATTTAAGGACAAGATAGTAATCCACAGAGCTTAGATTTATGAGAATTGGCAACCCTAGGTAATTTCTTTTCCATTGTTTCTAATTATGCTTAAGTAAATCTAGGGGATACATATCTACTGTTTTCGCGAGACGCTCAAGGCTAAGTGTGGGGGAGTTGATAGATTCCATTTTATTGATCATTTGAGTTGCTTAAATCCATGTTTGATCTATGTTTTTATTGTCAAAATTGTGAAATTGCCCTAGGTTTTAGAACTTACCTTTATTTTGGACTTAATTGCAAATATGCAAATTTTTGGATTATTTTGGCCATTAAATTCTTGATCTATTTTTGTAGGCATCAAGGTTCAAGGATCTAGGGCATATTGGGTCAAACTCGAGTCGGAATTGACCCGGATCAGATTACCAAGATTACGATTAAATCTGGGCCGTTCGATTCGAAAGCGGCTAGATCGGAGCCATCCGGGATGATCTGAAGCAATCCAAGCTAGGGCTAGGGTTGATCAAGCACCCTGATCAAGATCTGAAGGTTTCATCACAATCAGAGCTCAATCAACCGTTGGATCAAGCTTGGAGGGCTCTAGATCGTCCATTCAAAGACTAAGTTGATCTGGACCATCCGTTGCATATCTGGAGGATCCGATCTACCATGAGGTAGATCCTGACCTCAAATCACCATCATCGAAGTTTGGCTCAAATCAGAGTCAGATCGGCCGTTGGATTTCATCAAATCGATCTGAGCCGTCCATTGGTTAATACTTAAGGAAATTTTTCACGGAGCTTACCCTTGTCGCGTCTTCAGCTCAGCTCCCACTGTTCTTCGCCGTTCTTCCTCGTTTCTTCATCGTTCTTCGAATTTCTTGTTTCCATGAAGGCGTGACCACCTCATCTTCATTCCTTGATCGAGAATCAAGCCATTGGCGATTGGTGATTGAAGAATTCTGCTCATTTGCGCTGGAACAGAGGATTTCTTGGGGGTGCCGGAAGTTCTCAGTCCGATTCATCTTCTTCTCGACCACAATCCATTTCAAGGCTTCTTAACCACTTGTAGGGGTTCTCAGGTGAGCTCAGAAGTTTCCCACATCATCATCGCAGCCTCTCTAATCGAGATGGAGTGAATCGGATGAAAAGTTCTATCAAGTGCAGATTCTGTCAGAAACAACTTCAGAATCGATTGTCCATTGATTTGCCGAGCCTAGGGGTTCGAAGCCGGTTCTTGATTGACAACCAAGAATTTCTCGAGCCGTGGAAGGAGTTGGGGAGTAGTTTAGAGCTTTAGTTCCTAAGTTTATAGCTGTAGTTTCAATTTTTTTCACTGTTCTGTTCTGAAATGCTGTTTCGTTACTGAATATTTCGAATTTCAAGTTCTTAGCTGTAGTTTAGCTCTAATTTCGCAAGTAGAGTATATAGGAACTTGTTTAGTGAATTAATAGATTGAATTTCAGCTTGTTTTCTTAGTAATTTGCTGCGTGCCAATCCAAGTTGATGCGTGCCAAGTGTAGTTGTTGTTATTCAGAATTTTCAGTTTTCTGTCATTAGTTTCTGTTAAGACATGGGTAGATAAGTTGCCTTGCATCTAGATTAGTTGCCTTAACTTGTTTTGCATTAGCTAGTGTTGCCTTTGATCTATTGCGAAAGAAACTCCTTTAGGAAGCCTTTAATTTCTGCATCCTTGGTTCAAGCAATCTCATTTCTGAATTTCCTTTGTTTCCCTGGTTTTAATCTCAGTTTCGATCCCCTACCTTACTCTTGCTTAGTTCTTTCTTAATTCCAGTGTTTTCCAATTGAATTGCTCAGCTGAAACAGTTGAGCGAAACTTTACTTATTTCATAAGGGTGGATTTGGTTTTTGGCACAAGGAATTGTTCCTTGCGTGCCAACTGCCCTTGGATTCAATTGCATCCAAACTTCATTTGATTTTGTGGCATATGGTTGAGTTGGAATTTGATAAGCTCGCACTTGCTCATAGCTGAATTTTGGTGGCAGTGATTGGCTTCCAAAAGCATTTTAGATAGTTGAGACCGATTGCTTGGTTGAGTTCTACATGTTGCATGCTAATAATTGTGTTAAGTTTGATTAATTCCTAAAACTTCATCATTGCCTTTACTTCATTGCATAGTATTTTGTTTTATGCTAAAATCAGAAAACAATTTTCCAAGAAAAAAAATTTCCTTGTAAGTGCTTATTTAGGTTTTTACTAGTTGAGCTTTTTGGTGCCAATTTTCTCGCTCAAGTTTATTAAATCAAGGTTTCTATTTTTCCATTGCAATTTCATTTTCAATTACAAACCAAAATCCAATTACTTGTTTGAAACCCAAAAACACAAAACGACACATAACTACAAGTTTGAATCAAGCACGACAACTAGCCCCGAGAAAAATACGACCTGTGGCCCCTATATTACATTTTCACACTTTTGATTGTAAAAGGGTTTCCAGCTTTCATTTATAAATTCTAAATTTGATAGCCCACATTCGTGACAGTACATTCGGGTTCGTCACTGCCCCTCTCCTTTGGGGCGTTCTTAGCTGCAGAAACTCGTTCCTTCGATCCTGCATCTAGGGTTAGTTCCAAAACAACAAGGTAAGAGTGTTAGATAATTTTACAGTCGTAGCTGTCTTGGTTCTGACTTTGGGTCTCCACAATAGAACCCTAGGTCGAACCGACGCCTACTGTTCCCTCGACGGGGAATGTGTCCTCACCTACTCCTCTCAGGAGAATTTACCTGTTGCCAACCGGCTCCTCTGGTTGGACTTTTGCCTAGCAGTCCTTCGCCAGGTGCCTAGCAGTCCTTCGCCAGGTCTTCAGTACCAAGCAGTCCTTCGCCTGGTGCCCAGCAATCCTTCGCTAGGTCTTCGGTACCAAGCAGTTCTTCACCTGGTGCCTAGTAGTCCTTCGCTAGGTCTTCGACTCCTAGCAGCCCTTCGCTAGGTGCCCATCAGTCCTTCGCTAGGTCGTAGGGTTTCGATGCCTAGCAGTCCTTCGCTAGGTGCCTAGCAGCCCTTCGCTAGGTCTTCGATTCCTGGCAGTCCTTCGCCAGGTGCCTAGCAGCCCTTCGCTAAGACTTTGTTTCCTGGCAGTCATTCACCAGGTGCCTAGCAGCCCTTCGCTAGGACTTCTTTCTGCACACTTGAGTAACTTCGTTAGATCACAAATACTACTTAACTTTGAATCCTTTGCCAATATCAAAACAAGGTTCGATATGGTGCTTCCTGCACCAACACAGTGTTCGTAGACAAACGCCCTATCCACAGTTCGACAGGGTAGTAGTTTGAAAGTGCAACTGTTAAAGAATAGTTCGAAATGAATATTGGGAAATCGGGAATCAGAGGATGGTTGAGGCCTTTAGGAGGGTCTAGAGGATGAGGAACCTCTGCCCTTTGAAGTTCCCTCAGCGAGTTCTTTGCCTTTGGGAGATTTCCTAAGGACTGAATAAAAATCATGGCACCAAATGATCATGATACAATGAATGGATCAAATACAGTGAAGATCATGGCACAAAGATGGAACATTGATCACATGAACATAAGGTCACGACAAGGAAAATGATCAAGTAAAGTGAACGATTCGGTTTAATCAGTGAGGTTTGATCAAATGAAAAAAAATTGATTGAAAAGATTTAGGTCATGTGAAGGCCACGACACACACCAAGGTGAATCACACAATGAAACATTCAGATTAGTTCACCAATAATTATGAAGGTAAGGAAAATTAATAAGGAAAATGATAACTAGACTTACTTAGGTGCCATCTCAGTTGGCTGGTTCGTTGGGGAGAGGAAAACTCAGAAGTCACACAAGATGAGAGAACTCGCAGAGATCTTGCAGATCGAATTGGAGATTGCACAGATCTTCTCGAAAACAACTTGCAAGGACCACAGGAAACAAAGACTTGAGTGCAACCTCAAGTTGCAGAGAACTTACGGACCTCACAGATCGCAGAGAGCTCCCAGTGGAGGGCTCGAAGGAAAACATCACAGAGGAAACTGACGCACAGAGAAGGAGATGGAAAGGTTATTCGGCGCCTAGGGTTGAAGATGAAAGGACTAGAGAGTGTTAATAGGTTGGTGGACCGATCCACCAACCAAAATTTAATGCGATCGATCGATCGACAGTTCAATCCTGGAACGCCCAGACCGATCAAGCTCCAGCCTGATCGATCTGACTGGGTCCTGATCGATCGGGTGACTAATCAGGCAAGCCCCTGATCGATCTGTCGATCGATCAGGAAGCGAACAGAAAGTTTGTGAGATTTTCTGTGACTCTCCTGATCGGTCGGTGGACCGATCACTAAGGGGGCCAGATCGGTCAGTGGACCGATCTAGGCCAACACAGAGGGTTTTCGTAATTTTCGCAGAATTCGCGTGATCGATCTTTATGACTGATCAGGACAGCCCCTGATCGGTCCGTGGACCGATCAGCCCTATGCCTGATCGGTCTGTGGACCGATCAGGTATCAGAAGTTTTCTGATATGATTTCAGAAACTTCAATTTCACTCCCTATCGAATTCTAATACGATCAGATGAAAGATTATCGATTTTGGAGGTGTTCCCTTCACTATAATCGATTCCTTAACAAGGATCAAAGGTCCTTATGGATTTAACAAATTAATTTGCTCCACCCAAGTGAAGTCAAACTCAATCAAAACATTCATCCAATTAGAACTTTCATCAAATGAAAAACAAGTTTGTATCAAAATAGAGTCTCCAATCAAGTTTTCTTGATTGGAATGTCCAAGTATGATCATGGAGCCAAATACACATATGTTATGCATTAGTTTTCCCCATACTTGGTCAACTTAATGATTTTTATCTCGTCAACCTAATTTCTCAAGGGATGCATTAACATTTTGAGTAATTAGGTTGATCCTAGCATCTCACCCCATTTCTAGCAAACAAAAATATTTTGTGAAACCTTATAGTTTGTGTGAGATATCCCCAAGTTGCCCAATAATTGTTCCCAACAATTTGAAATGATCATGAAGGGTTTTGTTCTTCTTCAATCCTATGAAGCACGACACATTCCCAATTCCCTTCGTAAGAAACTAAGTTCATTCTCGGGTAGTGGTTTATTGAAAATATCCGCTAGGTTTGATTTTGACTCTATATGTGAGAGTACAATATCTCCTCTAGCAACATGATCTCTAATGAAGTGGTGACGCACTTCAATGTGCTTGGTTCTAGAATGATGGACTGGATTCTTGGTTAGGTTTATCGTGCTTATGTTGTCACACAACACTTGCACACCCTTGTAAGTTAATCCATAGTCCTCTAGTGCATGAATCATTCACAACAATTGTGATACACTCTCTCCCATGGCGATATATTCTGCCTCGGTCGTGGAGAGAGCAACACAATATTGTTTCCGACTTGACCAACTCACTAATGATGATCCTAAGAATTGCAACCCCCACTTGTGCTCTTCCGATCCAACTTGCACTCAGCATAGTCGGAATCGATGTAGCCAAGTAAATCAAATGACTCGGTACGGGGGTACCAAAGACCAACTCCAATTGTGCCCTTAAGGTATCTCAAAATTCTTTTAACAGCAATTAAGTGAGATTCCTTGGCACAGACTTGGTACCTAGTGCACATACCCACAGCAAAAAGAATATCAGGTCGACTAGCTGTAAGGTATAGCAAACTACCTATCATGCTCCAATATTGAGTTAGATCAACAGGCTTACCACTCTCATCATTGTCTAACCTTGTGTTTGTTGCCATGGGAGTGGTTATCTCTTTAGAATCACTCATGTTAAATTTTTGGAGCATCTCTTGAGTGTATTTTGATTAGTGCACATGAATTCCATCTCGAGTTTGTTTGATTTCGAGTCTAAGGAAGAAAGTCAACTCTCCCACTAGACTCATCTCAAATTCACTCTCCATGTGTCTAATAAATTCATTCAAATATCCCTTGTTGTTGGAGCTGCAAATTATGTCATCGACATACACTTGGACTACAAAGATATTGTCACCATCTCTTCGTAGAAATAGTGTAGGGTTTATTTGTCCTCTCACAAAGCCTTTTTCGATAAGAAATGTCGACAACCGCTCATACCAAGCCCGAGGTGCTTGTTTAAGGCCGTAGAGCGCCTTCTTGAGCTTGAACACGTGGTTTGGAAATTTGGAATTTTCAAACCCCGGAGGTTGTTCGACATAGACCTCTTCTCTTATGAAACCATTTAGAAAGGCCGATTTGACATCTATTTGATAGAGTTTGAAACCTCGATGTGCTGCAAATGCAAGCATCAATCGGATGGATTCTAATCGTGCCACGGGAGCATAAGTCTCATCGTAATCAAGACCTTCAACTTGACTATAGCCCTTGGCTACTAAGCGTGCCTTGTTTCTTACGATTTCTCCCTTATGGTTCAATTTATTTTTAAAGACCCATTTGGTTCCAATAATGGTGGTCTTCTTAGGTCTAGGGACTAAGTCCCAAACTTGGCTTCTCTCGAATTGACCTAATTTATCTTGCATGGCAATGATCCAATCGGGATCATCTAATGCTTCATCAATTTTCCTAGGTTCAATTTCGGAAATTAAGACAACTTCATTAGCCTCATTCCTAAAGAATTATCTAGTCCTAACCCCATGATGGATGTCTCCAACAATTTAGTCTTGGGGATGACTAGAGGCTAACCTAATTTGCCTTGGTGTTGGAGGTGCTTCTTAGATGGAGTCACTAGACACAGGCTCAGTCTCAGGCTCAACCTCAGGATCCGGCTGATCTATGAGTTGTCTAGGCTCACCGTCATCAGATTCACCACCATCTACAACACTCGGGCTTCCATCCAAACGTAGTTTCCTAAGTTCGAATTAAACTCCTTCGACATCTTCTGATTGGTCATTTTCTTTTGGAATTTCCTCAAAATCAACATCAGAAGACTCTTCGACCAATCTAGATTTTTTGTTGTAGACTCGATAAGCTTTGCTGACAAGGGAGTATCTGACCAGTATCCCTTCATCAGCTTTCGCTGTGAACTTTCCAAGATTGTCCTTGGTGTTTAGAATAAACACCTTACACCCAAACACCCTAAGATGTTTAACTATAGGTGGTTTCCCAAACTAAAGTTCATGAGGAGTCTTCCCTAAGAATCTATGAATGAGCACTCAATTTTGCACATAGTAATCTGTGTTCACAGCTTCAGCCCATAAGTAACTCGGTAATGAGTACTCATTGAGCATGCTTCGTGCAGCCTCTTGTAAGACACAGTTCTTCCTCTCTACAACAACATTTTGTTGTGGCGTTCTAGGAGTGGAGAACTTATGTCTACATATCCTCTCTTAACAAAATTCTAAAAACCTTTGGTTTTGAACTCTCCTCCATGATCACTCCTAATTATTTTAATTGTTAATGATTTTTCATTTTTAAGTCCTTATATTTTAGAAAATAAGTCCAAGTATATCTAGTAAAATCATCAATGATCACAAAATAATATCTACTACCATTCAAAGATATAATTGTACTATAATCAAACAAATCCATGTGAAGTAAATCTAAAGCAGTAGAAGTACTTACAGTGCTTTTACCTTTGTGTGAAGATTTCGTTTGCTTACCCATTTGACATGCATCACAAAGTTTGTCATTTTCGTACTTGATGCTTGGTAAGCAATGAACTAGTCCCTTGTTGGCCAATTTCCGAATATTCGTCATGTTCACATGTGCCAATCTCCGATGCCAAAGGGTAGACTCATCTTCTCTTGACATGAAACACTTAACAAAAGCATTAGTAGCACTTTTAAAAGAAACTTGATAAATGTTATCTATCCTTGTGCCTAATAGTACCGTGTCAAGTGTGTCATTTTGTCTAACTAAACATTGACTTGAATGAAAATCAATTGTGTAACCCGCATCACACAATTGACTGACACTTAGGAGATTAAATGTCATCCCCTTGACTAGAAGGACATTTTGAATTCTAAGACATTCGGATATTTGAATATCTCCTATCCCTACAACCTTAAGGCTACCATTGTTACCAAAAGATACATTACCTCTATTTTTGCTTTGAAGGGTAGTGAATAAAGATCTATCACCGGTCATATGTTTGGAGCACCCACTATAAACGAACCAAGTTGATAGATGCTCCCCCTCAATCAAAGCCTACATAACACGAAAAATGGAAGATTTAGGTACCCAAACCTTGGGACCTAAAGCATCTACAATGCATGACTTAGGCACCCATGCCTTGACCACTTTCTTTTGAACCCTAGGAGTCTTAGGTGATCTCACATGAGTCCTAGACATTAAGGAAACAAATGATGGTTCTTTTGGTCAGTAACCTATACCGACCTTGTTGTCAACTGCCCTTTGTGCATTTAGAATCATATCCAACGTCTTGGAGCTAGTTGAGAATTTCTTAAGAACATTCTTGAGTCTCTCAACTTCACCCTTCAAGGCTTTGTTTTCATCTTCTAACATTTCTACATGCAAATCATCAATGTCCTCATCCTTAGAGGACTTCAATTGTTCTACTTCTACTTTTAATGATTTGACCTTTTCTTTTGACTTCTTTAACAAATCGGTTAAACATGCAATGGTTCTATAACATTTGTCTAATTCGGGAGAAATTACCTCTTCATCATCCGAAGATGATGAAGCCGCGTTTGAGGAGTTCATGGATTCCTCACTGCTTTCATGATCTTCAAGGGCCATGAGTGCTACATGGCGATTACTCTTCTCCTCCTTCTCTTCTTCGGATGAACTAGAGGATGATTCATCCCATGTGTCCTTCAAAGCCTTCTTCTTCTTAGATTTCTCCTCCTTCTTCTTTAGCTTTGGGCAGTCCTTCTTGTAGTGCCCTTTCTTGCTACACTCATAACAAGTAACATTAGACTTATCAATTTTAACTTCACTAGGATTACCTTTGCCCTTGTAGCGCCGGCTCTTCCTCATTATCCTCCTTACGAAATTGGCCATCTCGGATGAAGAAGATTCGCTACCATCACCCTCCTCGGATGAAGAAGAAGAGACCTCCTTCTTCTTCTCCTTCTTCTTTTCCTTTTTCTTGGTCTTGTCCCCTGCCACAAGAGCAATCCCCTTCTCCTTGGGGCCTTTGTTAGCCATTTCGTGCAGCTCCATTTCACAAAATAAATCATCCAATTTGACAATTGACAAGTCCTTAGAAACCTTGTAGGCATCCACCATGGATGACCACAAGGCGTTTCTTGGAAAAGCTTTTAAAACGTACCTCACAAGGTCACAGTTCTCGACCTTTTCGTCAATGGAGTGGAGACCGTTGAGAACTTCTTTGAATCTACTATGAATGTCACTTACCATTTCACTCTCCTTCATGGAGAGATTTTATAGTTGATTAAGAAACAAGTCCCTCTTGGCTATTCTCGAGTCTCGGGTGCCCTCATGGAGTTCGATGAGCTTGTTCCATAAATCCTTTGCGCTTGTAAAGGGACCAACTTCGATTAGTTGGTCTTTGTTCATTCCACATTACAAAGTAACCACCGCCTTCGCATCGGCTTCTCCTTTGCGGGTTTGCTCAGCCGACCAACGTGAGTGTAACGACCTGGCCCGTCTACCGGCCCATTTACCGGTCCTCACGACTGTCGTACCGTCGACCATCGACCGTGCCATTACTCATACTAGGTCTTCCCACCCCTGGGTGTGGATTTTTGCCTTCCCAGGATTCGAACCCTAGATCCAGGCTTAATCTAGTTCTTTATGAATCCTGAATACCAATTGAGATTCGAACCCTAGACCTAGGCTTAATCTAGTTCTTTATGAATCCTGAATACCAATTGAGCTATAGCTCAATTGGTATTCAGGATTCATAAAGAACTAGATTAAGCCTGGGTCTAGGGTTCGAATCCTGGGAAGGCAAAAATCCACACCCAGGGGCGGGAAGACCTAGTATGAGTAACGGCACGGTCGATGGTCGACTGTACGACGGTCGTGAGGACCGATAAATGGGCTGGTAGATGGGCCGGGTCGTTACAGTGAGGACTCCAATTCTTTTCCCTCCGCATCTCTTGGAGGGGTGAAGACTTCCTTTACGGAGAACCACATTCCGATATCAGTCTTGAGATAGTACTCCATGTGAGACCTCCAATATTGAAAATCTGATCCGTCGAAGAAGGGAGGTCGGGTGGTGCTAAATCCTTCTCTCAATGCCATTGTTGATAGCTCTCGGATGTTAAGCCGCTTGAACAGAGCCCCAAGCTCCGATACCACTTGTTGGTGCTTGGATGGCTAGAGAGGGGGGGTGAATGTAGCCAGACACAAACTTCTTCCAGCTTTTAGGTTTTCTGCATTTCAAGGGTTAGTAGCAGTGGAAGACAAAAATAAAACCAGAAATGCAGAATCTAAAACCCTAAACTAAGCACAAGCTCAAAACACTAACAAAGAGGATTTACAAGGTTCGGGGATAACTTGTCCCTACTCCTTGGCGTGCCCGTGAGGTGGGCGATCCCTTGATCGTCGGCAGATCAAGCCCTAAAAAATTCGGATATCAAATGTAACCTCCTTCTCAGTGGAGAAACCTCTCCACAGCAGTTTCAACAAAGATATGAACTTAAGAACAATGAAACAATGAGGCTTACTGAGCACTAGGAACGAAAGAACACAAGAGCTCTACACCAAGCTCCACCCAGCACAAACCTCACGGAAGAACTCCCAGCTCTTCGTGTCTGCTTGCTGATGGACTCGCCAAGCTCCTTGTCTCTTCCAAGTGCTCAAGTGTATGATGAAAGTTGTCGCTCAAGTGATTCTCAGTTTCTTGCTCAAAGAGATGGATCAAAATCTTGCTGAGACTTCTTCGCCACAAGCTCTTAAGTCGCTGCCAAAAACCCAGGTCGCAAGCGCGCCTCTGCAGCTCCCAGCTGCTCACCAGCTCGTCTGCAACAACCTCAGCTACTCTTGACCTCCTCTGGACTCACTGAACTCCCTTCAGCCAAGCCCAGGTCAGCTCGTCAGCTTCCCAGTCGTTGCCAGCCCGCGCCAGACGCCCGTTGTAACCTGAGAACAGAAAACGCCCAAACTTGATGTAGCAAAAGACTCCATTTGACCCTCCTTGGATGATCCCTGAGTTATCTGCACACTTGGCAGATGATTAGCACACCAAATCAACAAAAGATCAAGTATCAGAAGAATCAGAGCAGAGAGCAGTAGGAAATTAGAACGCAATTAGACGTCTGACAGCGGATTTGAATTAAAGCTGTCAGCTACTGATCGGTCACCGAACCGATCAAAGAGGACCCTGATCGGTCACTAGACCGATCAAGGTTAGACCTGATTGATCAGGCTCCAGCCTGATCGGTCCACGGTGAGAAGTCAGAAATCGCGGATTCTTGTGGCTGGTCACCAGATCGGTCACCAGATCGGTCAGTGGGTCGATCCACAGCATTGCTAGGATTCCCAGCTTTCGTAGCCAAACCTCACTGATCGGTCACCAGACCGATCAGGTTGTGGCCTGATCTGTCTGGGGACCGATCAGAGCACTCCCTGACCGATCAAGTTGAAACATGATCGGTTATAAGGAGAAACTCGTGACATTTGATCGTTCACCAGAACGATCTGAGGGTCTCCCTGATCGGTCACCAGACCGATCAGGAGCCGAACACAAAAGCTTCTGTTCTCTCCCTGATCAGTCACCAGACCGATCAAGAGCCGAATAGAAAATAACCAAAGTCTCTATATGCTCCCTGATCGGTCACCAAACTGATCAGACATCACTGGATCGGTCACCAGACCGATCCACGAAGGAAGTTCGTGCCAACTTCCCTGATCGGTCACCAAACTGATCCAGCCAAAGCCAATACCACTCTAAGTCAAGAGAACGGGCTCCCAGCCTCCTCTAACTCATGCTCAGTCCCCCGGACCAAGACTCCGTGCCCAGTTTCACTCACCGGGACTTCATTCAACCTAGCTTCCCAAGCTAGGACCTGGCTTCACTCACCAGGCTTTCATCCAACCTAGCTTCCCAAGTTAGGACCTGGCTTCACTCACCAGGCTTTCATCCAACCTAGCTTCCCAACCTAGGACCTGGCTTCACTCACCAGACTTTCATCCAACCTAGCTTCCCAAGCTAGGACCTGACTTCCCAAGCCAGGGTTTCATCCAACTTAGCTTCCCAAGCTAGGACCTGGCTTCACTCACCATGCTTTCATCCAACCTAGCTTCCCAAGCTAGGACCTGGCTTCCCAAGCCAGGAGGTTTCATCCACCCGGCCTCACTCACCGGGAGTCGTGCCCAGTCCCCGACCAGGACTTAAACCAGACTCATCTTGTTAACCTAAACTAAAATCGGTGTCAACAACAAAACAACAATCAGGGTCAGACTGCATCAACACCTTCATCGGTGGTCCTTCAGCTTTAAGAAGATCTTTAAGACATGTAACGACTTTACAAGTCTATCCTAAATTTCTCTCATCTGTGTCTACTCATGGCAAACCTTCAAAATTTTTATCTACTGAATGGTATATTGACACTGGAGCAACTCATCATGTCACATCAGACTACAATATCTTTACAGAAGTACTACCATACACTAGTTTAGATACGGTATAAGTAGGTGATGACTCAGGTTTGCATATTACTAATCTTGGAAACAGATACATTCATTTGTCCAATCGTACTTTTCACATGCGCAACATCTTCATATTTCATTCATTACTAAAAATTTACTCTCTGTACGTCAGTTTTGCCTTGATAACAATGTCTTTTTTTGAATTTCATCATAATCATTATCTTATAAAAGATAGAGGAACAAATACTACTGTGTCTCTTGGAGAAATAAAAAATAACCTCTATTATTTTCAAAATTCTTCAATCAAAGCTTTTATTGGTGAACACGCAAATAAACCAGCCTGGCATGCTCAACTTTGTCATCCTTCCCTTTGTATTGTTCAGTCGATCATAAATATATATGATTTAATTACTTCCTTTACTTCATCTCCATCTCATTTATGTCAGACATGCATGGAATCTAAAAGTTATGAGTTACATTTTTCTTCATCTGAACGCGTTTCTGATTTTCCATTTGAAATAATTCATTCTGATATTTGGGGTCCTGCACCTATCTTATCTAACCAAGGTTTCTTATATTATGTTACTTTCATTGATCATTTTAGTAAATACACTTGGCTTTATCCTATGAAAAGAAAATATGATTTATTTGATATATTCTGTAATTTTTAAAAATAAGTTGAACGATATTTTAATCGCAAAATACTCTCTCTTCATTCTGCTTGGGGAGGAGAATATCAAGCTCTTCATTGTCATCTTGTCTCTTATGGGATTGTTCATCGAGTCTCTTGCCCTCACACTCCAGAACAAAATGGCTCTGCTGAGAGAAAACATAGACATATAGTTGAAACTACCTTATCTCTTCTTCATCATGCATCGGTTCCGTGTAAATTTTAGGATGAAGCTGTTTGTACTACAATATATCTCATAAATCGACTTCCTACCCCATTGCTCAATCATAAGTGTCCTTTAGAAAAACTTTATAATCAAACTCCTAAATACACCTTTCTTCGAATCTTTGGTTGCGCATGTTATTCATGGTTACGCCTCTACTCTAAACACAAATATGACTCTCATTCATTATTATATGTTTTTCTTGGTTATAGTAATATGCATCATGGGTATCGTTGCTTATATATACCAACTGGACGGATATATACATCACGACATGTTATTTTTGATGAATCTCTATTCCCTTTTTCGGCAGCCTCTTCAATCTCTCCTCCAGATACAGGTGGTACATTCTTGATGTCACCCAACATTATCAGAAGAGATGACATCCTAGGTCCTGTTCCGGAGCTCCCTAATAACTTTCCTATATCATCAGAAGCTCCCACTCCAGAGCTCCCACTCCATTCCAAACCATGTCTCCATCTGTGACTTCCAATACCCGAAATCTTCATGGTCGTAGGGCGGTGGAGTGTAGATGTTGTAGGACCGATGCACGTGAGAGGGGGGTGAATCACACGACTTTTAAAACTTTCATTTTAAAATCAGAGTCGATAGAAAATCATACGATGCTTTGAAAAATGTGCGCGGCGGAAGAATTAAAACGAAACGCGAAAGCGAAAAATAATAAAAAATAAGTGATGAGTTTTACTTCGTTCAGAGCCTTCGACGACTCCTACTCGAAGGCCCAGGCTCCTTGAACCTTTCCTGTGGGCAATCCACTAAAATTCTCTACCGGTAAACTCCCGGGAGAGCGATTCGAATACAAGATTAAGCAGAAGTGTAACAACCCTACACTTCCCCCATAAATAATTTCAGTGCAAATAGAACAAATAAAAATGCGTTACCCAACACTTAAGATTATCTGAAGCAGCTTGGGTGTTGGGAGCGATCTTCCGGCAGCAGTCAGACAGCGTCGAGTCAAAGCATAAACCGCAGCAGAGGAGTGTGGAAGCCAGAGAGTGCCAAAGCTTGAACCAGACTTAAAAAAATATATGTCTTTAAAGGGCTCGCTTGCTTCTTTTTATAGTGCCTCGAGCTGCCAATATTCAATCTGATGCATGATCTTCTCAGCCCAAACTTTATCCATCAACAAGCTATTCTTAAATAATTTAAAAATAGCTAATTAAATTAAGATAAGAATGCATTTAGAGTTAATTAAAAATGTTCCACTTAAATTAAGATAAGAATGCTCCACTTAAATTAAAATAAGAATGCTCCATTGAAAAAATAATTTAAATAAAGTTAGCAAGCTATTCTTTGGAATAATCCAAAGAAGATAACATTTCTATCCTTTGCTCCACTTAAATAAAAAATAATTTAAATAAAGTTAGCAAGCTATTTTTTGAAATAATTCAAAGAAGCTAACGTTTCTATCCTTTGCTCCACTTAAATTTAAAAAAATAATTTAAAGTTTAAACTCTCGTACAGAATAACATTTTATCATCTCAAATAAAATAAGAAATACGAATAATTTAAATGAGAGTTTATCCTCCACCGAGGCTTTAGATGAGGAATAATTTATAATTTTATTCTCAAATAAAATAAGAAATACGAATAATTTAAATGAGAGTTTGTCTTCCACCGAGGCTTTAGATGAGGAATAATTTTGTAAAATTTACCTACAAAATCTAATTAGTTCACATATCAAATAAAACCTGTAAAATAGAGTTAATGCAATGGACTAAGATAAGAATGCTTTTAGAGTTAATTAGACCCCGTCCAAACCTGGATAAGGATCTAACCAGGACTCAACCGAGGTCACCAAAATGGGCCTAAGTTGGACCGCGCCTACAGTCCTAAAATAGGACCCGTCCTCACTGGTTCGCTCCTCCAGTAACTTACCTTACTTACCTCGTGCAGCTCTACTCAACTTCATAACCCACCAGGTCTTCCCACTAGGGCTCAACCACCCTGGTCTTTTTGCCAAGTTTCAACCAACTTGGGCTTCAGCTAGTTGTCAGGCCTCGTGAATCCAACTGGACTTCCCACCAGGACGCAACCACCCTGGACTTCAGCCTGGTGTCAGGTCTTAAGTCTTTCAACCCTGCACACTTAGTAAAGAGGTCAAAACCAAAAGAAAACCTAACTTTAGCCTATTTGTCATTCATCAAAACTTAAGATTAACTATTAGTGCAAATTGCGCCAACAGATGTCGTCCCCGAATTTGTCTTCCATGTTCTTCCCTCTAGCTTTTGCTCTTCTTGGCGGTTATTCCAATCACGAGCGGTCCTTCGCTCTGATACCAATTGTTGGATCGATTCCGTATGCTAGAGGGGGTGAATAGCGAATTCTCGATTCGTTTTTGTACCTACGTTGTTAGTTGCACAGCGGAAACAATGATAAAGAAAACAAACAACGCTAACAAACCAGATTTACTTGGTATCCACCCCGGACGGGTGACTAATCCAAGAATTCATCGGTGGATCACTCCCCGGATAACCTCCGGCTAGCTCTCGTCGCTCCTTGTGGGTTGAGAAACCTCGCCACATCACCAAGCACACTCTGAGCATAAAGAGACTACTAACAAGCCTTAACCAACTTGTTTCGTCAAGAATCTCAGTCACTACGAAGTCCTCTTTAAATAGGACTCGAGCTGAAACCCTCGCCACCAGTCGACTGCCCCCAAGGCAGTCGACTGGTGCCACTGAAATTCAACCGTTGCAACCCTAACGTTCAATTTTTCAGCCAACTCACCAGCCACCTACCAGTCGACTGCCCCCAGGCCAGTTGACTGGTCTACTCACACACCTAAGGTTACCCTTCTCGAGTACATTCCACTCCGCACTCGAACCCTAGGATTTCTCGAGTATAATCACACAACACTTGTACCCTCATGACTCGACTGACTCCTCATCCGCAGTCTCGACTATTGCCTTCGCGCCCTCTTCATCTTCGGCTCCCGTCCCTCGGATGCATGCAAGCCTCCAGCTTGCCTCGATGCCATCCTTCACGCATGCCTCGAAGTCTATGCCCCTCAGCTCATCTTCCCTGCTCTCCAAGGTCCCTCGGGTGCACACAAGCCTCCAGCTTGTCTCCATGCCACCCTTTACCGTACTGAGACCGTCCAATCAAGTCAATATGTGTAAACCTGTACAACCTGTACACTCAACATACACATATTAAATACAAGGGAAAACCAAACTTAAACCCTTTACCAAAATATCAAAATACTTGGTCACTCTGGACCACAGATTGCCTCAACAAGTCTTAAGTATCGAGCTGATGGTTCTCTTGAATGGTATAAAGCTCGACTTGTAGCCAAAGGATTTAGTCAACAACTAGGTATTGACTTCAATGACACCTTCAACCCAGCAATTAAAATTACATCTGTCAGATTATTATTATCAATAGTTATTAGTTCTAATTGGTTTATCCGACAATTAGACGTTTCTAATGCATTTCTTCATGGTATTCTTGTGGAAACAGTATTTATGGAGCAACCACCTGTGTTTATTCATCCACAATTTCCATCCCATATTTGCTACCTGATGACCGTTTACTAGGTGTCACGAATATGAGTCTCAAAATTTAGATATGTGTAAGCTGGAAACCCTTTTTGCTATCAAAGAATAAAAGCGTAGTAAAGGGGCCACAGGTCGTATTTTTCCTAGGGCTAGTTGAGGTTGTGTGATTCGAGCTTGAGTTTGTGTGTCATTGATATTTTTGGGTTTCAAATAAAATGTGGGTTTGGTTGCAATCTGAAATGAAAACACAATAAAAACAAAGCAACTTAGCTAATAAGCTAAACAAAGTGATGGCAATTAACAACTCAACCAAGAGAAAACTTAATCTACCAATGAACTAAACCGAATGTGAAGAGCCAAATTGATCCTAAGCGCAATCCAAATGCTAAGCAAATGCATAAAAGCAGTGATCGCAATTTCTGGAAACAAATGAACTCAGTGACTAAGCTGCCCTTGATATTAAATGCAGAAATTGAAATGAACTTGATACAATGAAAAGAGAACTCATGTGCCAAAAGCTAAAGCTAAGTGCAATTTTGATTGGTTGCTTGATACAAGGGGCAGATCTACGACTGATGTGAAACAAATGAATTAAATGCAAAGTTCAAACACTGATGAATGCAAAGACAACTGAATCTGAAGCACGATTTCAGATTAGCAACTAATTTGCAGCAATAATTCAAATGCAGAGATAAAAATGCATGGATCTAAACAATCGAAGGCAATGATGCAGTGATAAATTGAGAGCTGAGGCTAACAATTGCAAACTGACACGTAGAACACCATTGAACTGATACAAAATAGAACTGATACGCAGAATAAAACTGGCATGCAAGTGGACACAAAATTCAGTAAACAATCATGGACTGATACGCAGACTGAAATCCAGTTTCAGAACTGATTTAAGTGCAGAATTAGCTAATCTAAGTGCAATTGTTTACCATACTCACAATCCAGCTAATAAGAATGCAAAATTGAAACACTACTTAAGGCCGAAACTTTGCAGCAAAGTAAACTAAGTAACTGATACAGCTTCGGAAAAGATTGATACGCAGGACACAGAATTCAGCTACGAAACTAAGTGCAGAAATGAAATTAATGCTAAGAAAAGTAAACTAATTACAATTGCCCATTAACAAACTACTTAGCTACTACTTGCAAACTGGAGAACTAAAACCTAATGTAAGCAGAAATGATTCAGACAATGAAATTAAAGTGGCTGATACAAAATTCAGAAACAGAGATGTACGCAGAAATGAAATTACAGCCAATACAATGAAAATTAACTAAAGAAACTAAGCCTCAATCCTCCCTTAGCTCAAAACCTCCTTGCCGTCACACAAGGGCAAGCCAAGAACCCCTTCAGCTCCGCAAATCACTAGAAAATAGCTTCAATCGATTGATTCTGCTCAATCTGCACTCAGCTGGGGAAATCCAATCCGAACTCCTCGATCTCAATGAATGGGATTGTGATGATGATTTGAAGATGCTCTAAGCTCACTTGAGGACCCCTACAGATGGCTCAGATGGACGGAAATGGCACACGGATGAGATCCAAGTGATCGGACCACAGAACTGCCGAACCCCTCAAACAGCTCTATCCGGCGCAAATTTAAGCTGAATTCTCCACAGAAGCTTCCTCCAATGATCCAAATCTTGTTCCAAGGTTGAAATGAGGTGGTCACACCTTCAAACGAAGAAAATTTGCAAGAAAAAATGAAGAACAACGAAGAAGGACACTGTTGCGGCGAAGACGCGGCAAGGAAGAAGATGAGGGAAATTTTGATTAAATACTAAGGAATAAACGACTGGGATTGTTTTGGATTAATCCAACGGTCGGATCTTCTCAAATCTAGACCAAACTTTAATGATGTTGATCAAGGGTCAAGATCTACCTCGGGGTAGCTCGGATCTTCTAAATTTGCAATAGATGGCCCAGATTGACCCGATCTTTGAATGGACGATGTAGATCCTCTTGGCTTGATCCAACGGTGGAATGATCTCTGATTTGGATGAAAATCTTAGATCTTGACCTGAGTGCTTGATCAGCCTTAACCCTAACTCGGATCGCCTCAAATGGTCCTAGATGGCTCAGATCTAGCCGTTTTTGAATCGAACGGCCCAGATTAACCTGAAGCTTGATCACTCGATCCGGGTCCACTTCCGACTCAAGTTTGACCCAGCCTGACCTAGGTCCATGATCCTTTCATGCCTACAAAAATAGATCGAAAATTTAGTGGCCAAATAATTCAAAAAATATCAAGATTTGCAATTAAGTCCAAAATAGTAATAATTTCTAGAACCTAGAATAAATTCACAATTAAGCAAGAAAAACATGGGTCAAACATGGATTTTGGCATCTGAAATAACCAATAAAATAGCACTTATCAACTCCCCTACACTTAAGCTTGAGCGTCTCGTGAAACTACTAAGCATGTATCCCTTGGTTTTCTCAAGCATAATCAGAAACAAATGAAAAGAAATTACCTAAGGTTGTCAATTCTCAAAAATCTAAGCTCTATGGATTAGTATCTCGTCCTTAAATTAGCAACTTAGCCTTTTCATCCTTCATGAGTCATTGAGATGAATTTAACTCACTAAGCCTTTCAAGGGAGATTTTGGTGGCTCTCTCCTTAAGTTCTAAGTTGATGATGGAAGTGGAGCTCACTCAAACACACATGCTTCTTGCACTACCATAGGCTTGCTTGTTATCTACTCTCCACCATTATTCATGATTAGGATCATCATCTACAAAAACAAGTGAAAGACATAAAAAATGGTAAGGAATGGAGTAAAAGCCAAGAAAATAGAAAAATTGATGAAGTGGGAGACTTGGTTGCTCAAGAATGTTTTCAATGTACTTTGCTTCTCTTTATAGTCCTCTAGTGATATAAAAAGTATGGTGAAATCAAATTTGAACAATGCCTTTGATTTGGATGAAGAAAACTTGGTTGGTTTCAATGTGCCAATTTTCCACCTTGCGTGCCAACTTTGCTTCCTTCATTCTCTTTTCTCGTTTTTTTTTCAGCTGCTGATTCTGTTTTAGTTCTTCCTTTCATTCAGTCATGATGTGCTCAACTCCCAAGTTCTTCTTAGAATCTGTCCAATCCATCCTAACATTCCAATGGTAGTGGAGAACTCAAATGACCCAAAATAAGGACATTGCTTCACAATTTTTCTTCAAACTGTTTTCTTCTCTTTTTTTCTGCTCTCAAGTCTTCTAATGGAGCACATTCTGATCAGAGTTTGTGTCAGAGAGCTTGAGACTTCAAATAACAATTAGGAATAAAAATTTGATGCTCCGCATATATCCTTCACTAACTCTTGCAACTCCCTTTTGATACACACCACTTCAAGTTGGCACACTTTCCTCTATCATTCTCTTCTCTCTTTTTTTTCAACTTCCAGCTCCATGGCACTACTTGTGAGCCTCGCAATTCTCTGATTCTGATCAGTAATGGATGTGCTCAAACTGTTTTTGGCACAGATTTTTTTCTTCACTTGTGAAATGGCACAGATTTTTTTCCTTATTGGTGCGCCATTTTCTTTTCAGATTTTTCCATTACTTGCCACTTTGTTCCTTTTGTTTTGTTCTTCTATTTTTCTCTTTTGGCGTGTTATGTTATGGCCATGCTTCAACCCAGCACTGCCGTGAGCTTCCAAGGAGTTGCCACTTCCTGTTTTTGAATCTGCCTTCATAGTATCACAACTGATTTTTTTCTTTCCTAGCTGCATTTTCAGCTTACATCCTCAACCTTACTGCTCTTCAGAATTCCTGGTAATTGTCAATTGGTTTTGCTCTTAATCCTTGTCAACAGCCCTTGCATCATTAAGATTAGTACAGCTGCAAGCAAATTCAGGTTAGTTGTAATCCAACAATTTCTGATCTTCACAGCTGCACTTCAGCAATTCTGATTTTGCACAGCTATATTTCAAACTTCCAACAAAGGGTTACTGATCTTAACTTCCAAATTCCACTTCCCAATTCTTAATCCTAGCCTTGCTAATCGAATCATGCTTCACAGAATTTTACTTTGGCACAGAATTCTCTCTTGCGTGCCACTTTGAACTTGGACTTGCAGATTTTTTTTTTCATTGCAGCTTCTTTTGCTTCTCAGCCGAATTTCTTCTTAGCTCAAAATTGCATAGATCTTCAAAGTATAATAAGGAATTGAGATTTTCAATTGCTTCCATCCTTAACCACTTCTTCCCACTTGACCTTGATACCAAACTCAACTTAACTTGACCTTCCAATTGCAGAAAATTTTTTTTCTTTTGACACAAAATGCCTCCTTGATACAAAACAACTCCAAAACATTGGTCACCTCCCCCACACTTAAATCTTTGTCCGTATCGGGCAAAGTAGCATTAAGAAACATCCCAAACAAATAAGTCCATAGAAAAATGGGGTTAAGAGTAGGAATAAGGAAAGACAAATAGAATAAACATGATTAGTGCCAAAAATTGATATGGAAAGGTAAACAATTTGATTAGTCTCTTTAGATGTGATCAAATCATTGAAATATGGCTTAGAAAGAACCTAAGCAAGTTCTAGAGTACAATTACATATGTGTGTCACAAATATAAGGCTAATTCTCACTAGGCAAAAATAATTCATCTCAAGTCATCAATTAAGAATCTAAAGTCAAGTAGTACTCAAGCATCCAAGAATTCATCCATTAGCTCAAACCTCAAGTGTTAACAACCAAATTTAATTTATTTTCAAAAGACTCTAAAATTCTATGGAGATAACCTAGAGGGATACATTTATTCACTAAGAACAAAAGTGCTAAAAGAAATAACATGGTATTTACAATGTCTATTTATTCATTCTATGTTGCCTAAGAATTTATTATCAACTACTCGCTTCAAAAGAAAAATTTGCTCCTAGAAACATGAAAATGATATATACAATGAAATGTAGGTGTATAAAAAGTGAACTCCCCTTAAGTTGGGTAGATAGCTTCGTTCATGTCCAAACCATCCACCTCTAGCTCCTTTAGTTCTTCAAAGTACCTTTTGAGCCGGTGGCCATCGACTTTCCAAATAAAACCATTAGATACATCTTGAATTTCCACAACACCATAGGAAAAAATGTTAGTTACAATAAATAGACCATCCCACCTTGACCTTAATTTACCTTTTATCAATTTGAGTCTTGATTTGTACAATAATACCTTGTCACCAATTTGGAAGTCTTTCTTCACAATGTGCTTATCATGGAAGTTCTTGGTCTTTTCCTTGTAGATCCTTGAATTTTCAAATGTTTCTAGCCGAATTTCTTTAAGTTCTTGGAGTTGCAATTTTCTCTCTTCTCCCGCCTTGGTAGCATCGAAATTACAAGCCTTCACTGCCCAATATGCCTTGTGCTCTATTTCCACGGGGAGGTGACAAGCTTTACCATATACCAAGCGGTAGGGAGGCATGCCAATAGGTGTCTTAAATGCTGTTCTGTAGGCCCAGAGTGCATCATCTAATCTTTTGCTCCAATCTTTTCTAGTGGGCCCGACTGTCTTCTCCAAAATGGATTTGATCTCTCTGTTTGAAATCTCAGCCTGTCCATTTGTTTGGGGGTGATAGGATGTAGAAACCTTATGTATAACCCCATATTTACTCAGCAGTGTCTTCATGTGTTTGTTGCAAAAATGAGATCCTTGGTCACTAATTATGGCTCTTGGAATTCCAAACCTGCAGAAAATGTGTGACCTAACAAAACTACAAACAACAGAAGAATCATCAGTCTTAGAGGGAATGGCCTCCACCCATTTTGAAACATAATCCACAGCAAGTAAAATATACAGATAACCATAAAATGCAGGAAAAGGTCCCATAAAATCTATTCCCCAAACATCAAAAATCTCACAGTAAAGCATAGTGTTTTGGGGCATCTCATGTCTCGCTCCTATGTTCCCAGTTCGCTGACATCTATCACAATTTTTATAAAAGACATATGAATCATGAAAAAGGGTGGGCCAGTATAATCCACATTCTAACACTTTTCTAGCAGTTCTTTGGGGTCCAAAATGCCCCCCACAAGCTGATGAATGGAAAAATATAAGTACAGAAGAAAACTCATGATCTGGTACGCATCTCCTAATTATTTGGTCATTACAAAACTTCCATAAATAAGGATCATCCCACACATAAAACTTTGCATCACTTTTAAGTTTATCTTTTTGAGCTTTAGAAAAGTGAGTGGGAAAAACATGTGCAACTAGAAAATTAACTAGGTCAGCATACCACGGTGTCTCACCATGCACTGCAATCAAGTGCTCATCTCTGAAATCATCATCAATGGTGGTAGGAGATCCATCTCCTTCAAGTCTGCTCAAATGATCTGTAACTAGGTTTTCTTTTCCACTTCTGTCGCTGATCTCCAGATCGAATTCTTAGAGTAGGAGCATCCATCTGATCAGTCTAGGTTTTGCATCAGGCTTTTTCAACAAGTATTTCAGAGCTGCATGATCAGAAAAAATAATAACATGTGAGCACAATAAATAAGATCTGAATCATTCCAATGCAAAAATAATGGCAAGAAGCTCATTTTCAGTAGTGGTGTAGTTGGCTTGGGCGGCATCTAGGGTTTTGGAGGCGTAGCAGATGACATGTGGTGCTCCATCGACCCTCTGTGCTAGAACAGCTCCCACTGCAAAATTAGAGGCATCACACATTAATTCGAAGGGTAAATTCTAATCAAGTGATTTAATAATAGGAGCTGAGGTAAGAGCCTCCCTGAGTCTGTGAAATGCTTCCTTGCATTTATCATCAAAATGAAAATCAACATCTTTCTGCAAAAGTCGTGTCAAGGGTCGAGCAATCAAGCTGAAGTCTCTAATAAATCTACGGTAGAAACCTGCATGTCCAAGAAAAGCACGAACATCCCGTACGCATACGGGGTAGGATAAAGAAGAAATAACACTGATTTTTGCAGGATCTACCTCTATACCTTTCCGAGAGACTATATGTCCAAGTACAATCCCATGCTCTACCATGAAGTGACATTTCTCAAAATTAAGAACAAGGTTAGTTTCAATGCAACGATGTAAAACCCTAGACAAATTATCTAAGCATGAATCAAAAGACGTGCCAAATACTGAAAAATCATCCATGAATATCTCCATACAGTCCTCTAGCAACTCACCAAATATACTTACCATGCATCTCTGAAATGTACCGGGTGCGTTGCAGAGTTCGAAGGGCATACGTCTGTAGGCAAAAGTGCCAAAGGGGCAAGTGAAGGTAGTCTTCTCCTGGTCCTCTGGATCTATGCAAATCTGAAAGTAGCCTGAAAATCCATCCAAGAAACAATAATGCGACTTCCCTGCCAGTCTCTCAAGCATCTGATCAATAAAGGGTAAAGGGAAGTGATCTTTCCTTGTGACCTTGTTGAGCTTCCTGTAATCAATGCAGACTCTCTAGGAATTCTTAACTCTGGTGGGCACTAGTTCATTGCTTTCATCTGCCACCACGGTCACTCCAGATTTCTTGGACACCACGTGAATAGGACTAACCCACTGACTGTCAAAAATAGGGTAAATGATACCTGCCTGTAGAAGTCGAGTCACCTCTTTCTTTACACCATCCAAAATGAGTGGATTCAGTCTCCTTTGTGGCTGTCTCACGGGTTTGACATTTTCTTCCAAAAATATCCTGTGCATACAGATAGCTGGGCTAATACCTGGTATATCTGATAGAGTCCACCCAATTGCCTTCTTGTAATGCCTCAGGACTTGCAATAATTTCTCTTCTTGCTCTGACTCCAAGTGCTGTGCAATAATCACGGGAAAAGTCTGCTCCTCTCCTAGGTATGCATACTTCAAGTGGCCTGGTAGTGGCTTCAGTTCAATCTGGCCTTCCTCATTGGGTATGAGTGATCCTTGGGGCTCTGTGCAATCCCCTACACCTAGAAAATCCTCAATAGCTGGAAATGCATCTGAAATATCTTCTGAAAAATCCTCAGTCTCAGCAGTAAATACTCTCTCAGCCTCCTCTGAATAAATATCTCCTCCAGAAAAATCATCTAGAAATCCCTCAGCCTCTAACTCTGTATCCTCCAACTCCTCAAGAATATCCATGCTCATAATGGAGTGATCCTCTCTTGGGTGCTTCATAGCATCGAAAAGGCTAAACTGAACCACCGTGTCTCCAATCTCCATGGAAAGTGTACCAGCATATACATCAATTTTTGTTCTAGCAGTCTTCAGAAATGGTCTTCCTAAAATAAGTGGAGAACGGTGTGCAAGATAATCTCCATCCATATCTAAGATATAAAAATCTGCAGAAAATATTAGCTCCTTTACCTTCATCAAAACATCTTCAATCATACCAGCTGGGTGGGTCTGGCTCCTGTCTGCTAGCTGTATCACCACACCAGTGAGCTGTAAAGGGCCTATGCCAAGCATCTGGAAGACTGACCTGGGCATCACATTAATGGAAGCTCCTAAATCAAGCATGGCATCATGGAATGTGGTGCTCCCTATCTCACAAGATACAGTAAACACTCCAGGGTCTTCACACTTCTATGGTATGGCATGTATAAGTGCTGAAATATTTTTCCCAAAGCTGACCAACTCATTTTCCTTAAGTTTTTTCTTGTGAACACAGAGATCTTTCAGGAATTTTGAATACTTAGGAATCTGTTTAATCATAGTCAGCAAGGGTACATTAATCTCTACTTTACTGAAAATTTTTACCAGTTCATTGTACTCCTTGGCTTTCTCCTCCTCCACTTGTCTCTTGGCTTGTGTTTTCCGCTGTGGAAAGGGTAAGGGAACCCTCAATTCATCTTCTTTGGCCGAAAGTGGAGGGGCTGAAATTTGGACTGCTGTCCCCTGCGGTATAGCTGCTGTGAATTGGGTCTCGGCACTGATTTCTCCTCCGTTTTCTACCAAAATTGCAGGATTACTTGAAGAAGGAGTTGGGCATGGACTAGGGGTGGAACCAATTGAATTTGGATTGATTTCATGGCTATTTTGGGTTGGAATTGAAGGTGCTGTCTAGTTTTCAGAAATTTCAGCTCTTGGACCATTTTGAGATGATGTAACCTTCCCACTCCTCAAAGTAATAGCACTCACGTTCCCTTTCGGATTGGGAACAGCTTGGGAAGGTAGTTGGCTTGATCCTTGAGCTTGACTTTGATTTATCCCACTAGCCAATTGTCCCATTTGCCTCTCAAGGTTTTGTATGGTGGGAAACATTTGTTGCTGTTGTTATTGTTGTTGTAAAACTTGTTGTAGCATCTCCATCATTTGTTGTTGCTGCGCATTTCCTCCACTTGAGCCCCCATAGCCTCCTTGGTTAGCATAGTGCCTTGACTGACCTTGAAAGGAAGAAGTAGTAGGCTGACATTGTTGAACTTGCTGGGATCCCTGAAAATAGGGCTGTTGGGGCTGATAAGAGGGCTGACATGCTTGGAAACCTTGTTGAGAGTTATAGCCCTGAAAAGTCTGGTTATGAAGTGGAAAATTCTGTGGTGAGGACTGAATTTGCATAGGCTGGAAACTTGGATTGTAAGGCTGTGAGGGCTGGAAATTTTGCTGGTTTTGAGGTTGGAAAGTTTGAAATGATTGAAAACCTTGCTACCCTTGTTGATATGGCTGGAATTGAGGTTGGAATTGCTGAAATTGGGGCTGAAACTGCTGCTGAGTTTGCTAGAAATTTGGCTGAATTGTAGGCTGAAAATTCTGGTTCGAAGGCTGAAAAACTTGCTGATTTTGCTGTGTTTGCTGGAGCTGCTGTGATGTTTGCTGGAATTGTTGTTGCTGAGGGTTCTGTTGGTAGAAAGAGTTCCCATACCTCAGATTTGGATGATCCCTCCAACCAAGATTATAAGTAGAGGAGTAATGGTTGTTTCTGACTTGAAATTGTCCCCTAACCAATGCCGCTAGTGATTCATCTTGTTGGAGGTGTTGGGACCGGGTGCATGTTGACAAGGATACGGGTTCATAAAATTTTAAATTTTTACGTGCAGCGGAAGAATTAGCATAAAATAATTTCTCAAATTATTTTAACCACGTATCTAGCATGCAACCTTATGATGTGTGGACATGATCATAAATTAAAACTTTGCGGAAAAGTAAACTAATTTACTTAGTACCTCGCGTAACTCGAAGTAAGGGACGAGATCCAACCGTAGCGTCCCTTGGAAGCTCCGCCTCTATTCGCGTCCACGCCGAGTTCTCTTCGGGATGACTTTGCAAAGCCACGAGTTTTGTGTCGACGAGAACTACTAGATTCTCCAAAGACACAAATAGAAAATCAAGAGAGAAGGATGGAAACTAACCACCAAGTAACGGAATCAAAATTCCGGGAAAGGAAGGAAGGAGTCGCGATCCGCTTCTTCTTCTTCTTCGGCACGAACTTGGTGGAGGAAACTCACGGGCACCCTAGGTGCTTGCGTCGGCCCTAGGGGAGGAGAGAGAGCCGACCCTAGAGAGAGAAAGGGCACCGGCCCTAGAGAGAGAGAGAGTTAGAGAGAGAGAGGGAGAGAGTTAATCTCTTGATCAATCTATTAAGGAAATCAAGCCTAGCCTTGGTTCCTTTATATAGTAGCCTCTCCCTTGCCAAGTCTCCCCTTTAACGGAATTTTTCATAAGAAATTTATCCTATAAATTTTCTTTATGAATTATTCCGTTTAAACCAAGTTTTATTATAACTAATTTTATAATAAAACAAATACATCTCTCCTTTTATTATGGAATAAATTTTACAAGAAATTTATAAATTTTCTTATTATGGAAAAATCAATTCATAATTGATTTTATAAAATTAAAATAAACCATTCCATGGATCATTTTAATTCCCATAAAAAGAATAAATTTCTATAAATTTATTTATATAAATTTCTTTATACAAATTTATTTATCCATAATTTATAAAACAAATCGCGCTAGATTTATTTTATTAATTAAACCAAATAAATTGGTTTTTCCCCAATATTGTGGCCGGCCAAACCAAAGAGGGTTGGCACCCTCTTTGGCCGGCCAAACCGAGCCGAACCCATCGCGAATTAAACTCATTTAATTCGCCCAATAAGCCTTCAAAAGACTTAGCCATTTTAAGCTTCCGCTGCGCCTCTGATTAACTCAGATTCGACTTATTTCTCTTGATCGGAAAATCCAATTTTCAACTCGTTTTAAATCCCTCGGATTACTCGTAGTGCGTGTGACTAAATAGGCTTTCGATTTATGTTGGCCGTCTATAATCAACTAATCATAGAACGATCATGAGTGGCACCTAGTAGTACATCATGACCCCCAATTAATCGAAAGATCAACGGTTGACCTCAGAAGTAATTCTGAAACCCTACAGCAGCTCTAATGAATCGTGCCCCATTCCCTTCACCATCTTATACCCACTTGGTTCAGGACACAGTCTATGTGTGTCAGTCCCCACTAGGCTGACTACGTCACACCTAGCCCAAGTAATGTCTTTCTCATCCTTTGGATTTCTAATTACTCTCATGTATTTAAGAGACGCATACTCTAAACATGATATGCTCTGGCCAGAGGCTTTGAGTAACAATCCGACGATAGGCCTGGGTATACATCTCCTCGCAAGGAGTGGTGAATCCTTTGTAGGCTGTTCAAACATCTTCGGGCACTTCGACTTATACCCAACCATCCTGGGTCCACACCTCCTTGGAGATGCTTGCTTAAGATGTTAAAGTATAAGTCTCCATGACCAAGATGACTTGAACACCGCAAGTCAAAGGATCATCGCACTTAAGCTGCAGTAAGAACTTCACTGACATTCTATATATAGATTACCATATGAAGTTTTACAGCAGTCACTCCAATGAACTAGTTCCCTTAACTAGCATCCATGTTTATCTCCGGACATCCCAATGTCACCAGCCAGTGAGAATCAGCTGATTAGAGAATAACCCATGCTAGTCTCAACAGAATTGATAGTGTCCGTATTTATCAATTCATCGACTAGGGATATTTTCAATACTTCACAATTGCACATGTAGAGATAATCACTAGTTGTGATCACATCAGAAATTCTCTTATGCTGTGAATTGTATTGTGGACATTCAGTAGATGAGTTTAAGATCCCAATCAAATACACAAATATGTATACTCAAATAGTGAATTTTCATTTATTAAAATAAATGTTTACAATCATAAGGCGATTACCTTAGGACACTTCTCTCATAATACTAACAGGAGGTTGGGACATGAATCTGAATTGTGTTCTTGGCTAGCGCAAATGCCACATACACTCATCACTTGGCTTGATTGTGGAGGTACTGAAGGAGTTGAATTTTGCCTTGCAATATTTAGTTCCATTTGCTTAACTGCTGATGTGAGCTCTATCAATGCATTCATAATCTCCTTCTGATCAGTAGGAACTACCTGAACTTCACCCACTCCTCTGGTGGTCAATGCTCTGCTTCCAAATTGTTGTGAGTTCTCAGCCATATTAGCAATGAGCTCCCTAGCTTGATCTGACGTTTTGTTCACTAGGGCTCCTCCAGCTGCAGCATCTATCATAATCCTGTCCATCTGCAACAATCCCTCATAAAAATACTGAATCAGTAGCTGCTCGCTGATCTGGTGCTGTGGGCAACTTGAACAAAGTTTGTTGAATCTCTCCCCGTAGTCATAAAGTGTCTCACCCACCACTTGCTGAATGCCACAAATGCTTTTTCTAATGATTGCTGTTCAGGAGGCTGGGAAATATTTTTCCAAAAATGCTTTCTTCATAGAAATCCAACTAGACACGTGCCCAGTAGGTAAGTAGTAAAACCAATCTTTTGCTGCTCCTGTCAGTGTAAAGGGAAAAGCTCTCAGCTTAATATCTTCTTCTGAAATGCCCTGAGGCTTCATAGTGGAGCATACAACGTGAAACTAATGCAGGTGTCTATTTGGATCTTCTCCAGATAATCCTTGAAACTTGGGCAACAAATGGATGAGTCCAGATCTAAGCTCAAAATCACCAGCAAGCTCTGGATAAGCAATGCTGGAATACTGAAATGTAGCATCTGGTGCTGCGAGTTCCTTCATAGTCTTCTGGTGGTCTGCCATAATACTGCCTGAATGAGTGGGAATAGTCTGAAGAGGAGGAATATCACTAGTCTCGAAAAGAGTGCCTTGGCTCCTCCTTGCTCTGAAAGTTCTCTCAATTTCAGGGTCAAATTCTTCTAGATCACCACCTGTAGACCTGGTCATAAAACCAAAAACAAATCGCAGTAAAAGTAGATAAAGAAAGATGAAACAAATAAAATCAGATCACCAGATATAGCAGTAAGCACAAAAAATAAATCAAGAAAGATGTGAAATAAGAGCACAAGCAAAAATCAAACAAATCAACTAGTTGCTTCCCCGGCAACGACGCCAAAAATTTTGATGCCCGCTAACTAGGTGTCATGAATGTGGGTCTCAAAATTTAGATATGTGTAAGGTGGAAACCCTTTTTGCAATCAAAGATGAAAACGTAGTAAAGGGGCCACATGTCGTATTTTTCCTAGGGCTAGTTGAGGTTGTTTGATTCGAGCTTGAGTTTATGTGTCGTTGATTGTTTTTTTTGGGTTTCAAATAAAATTTGGGTTTTGGGTTACAATCTGAAATGAAATCGCAATAAAAATGAAGGAAAACTAAACAAATGAACTAAACAAGCAATAGCAAGTGATAACTCAATCAAAGGTAAACCAACTCAACCAAGGGAACTTAACTAAAATTGGAAAAGCAAATCTAAATTCAAATGAAACTAAATGCTAAACAAAGGAATAAAACAGTGGCTGAGTTTTCAATTGAACTAATGCAAGAACTTACTTCCGGAATCAAACTCAAGACAAGCAAATGAAAGCTAGCTACAAAAATTTTAGAAGAAACTGTTGCATACAGGATGATAAAGTTCCGAAGCAAACAAATGCAATACTAACTGATTTCAAGCTCCAAAACACACTAGAAGTTGCAATTAACTTGGTACCAATCGATGCCAAAGCTTCTCTTGATACAAAGATGAAAGTTGAAACAAATTTGATACCAAGGGAAGAAGGTAAAGATCTATGTGCCAAAGGTGGAAACTAAGTACCAAAGCTGTGGCTAACACTTCGAGAATGACACTGAATGCAACTCAATATGGAAATCAAAGCTATCAATAAAGAAATTGCAGAAATGAATCAAGAAAGCCAGACCCAAACTGCTCAATTTAGACACAAACCGAAAACACAAGTAAATGTGCAGAAATGTAGAACTAATTGCAGAAATTCAGCAAACAAATTGGACACAGAACAAGCAAATGAACTGAAATTGATTCACTATCCTGAAGATCAGCAAGGCTTAAGTAGAACTCACATTTAATTGACACAAAACTCAGAAGCAAATGATCTGAAATTGCAGAAATAAGCTGAAATTGCAGAAATGGACTTGATATGCAATCTGATCAAAAGTGCAGAAATAAATCTAAATGTGAAACACTTAGATCAATTGCATTGTCTAACTAAATGTTGTCTTCAATTGTAGGAATCAAACTAAACATAAGCTGAATTCGAAAGAAACTGCAAAAATTCAGAAACTAAGCTGGAAGTGGCAGAAACAGGGCTGATATGCAGCTACAAGCACTGATACGCAAGAAATGAACAGGAAATGAATTGAAATCGGAAACAATTGTGCATTAGACCAGTTCCCTAACTAATTTACTTGCAAAATTAATCCCTAAGTAAAGCAAAACAATGCAAGAAAGTAAACTTAACAGCTGATACTAAATTCAGTAATAGAACAGATTGTAGAATTGAAATTACAGCTGAAACTAAAGAAATTAGCTACGGAAACTAAGCCTCAATCCTCCCTTAGCTCAAAACCTCCTTGTTCGTCACACAAGGGCAAGCCAAGAACCCCTTCAGCTCCGCAAATCACTGGAAAATAGCTTCAATTGATCGATTCTGCTCAATCTGCACTCAGCTGGGGAAATCCAATCCGAACTCCTCGATCTCAATGAATGGGATTGCGATGATGATTTGAAGATGCTCTGAGCTCACCTGAGAACCCCTACAGATGGCTCAGATGGACGGAAATGGCACACGGATGAGATCCAAGTGAACGGACCACAGAACTGCCGGAACCCTCAAACAGCTCTGTCCGGCGCAAATTTGAGCTAAAATCTCCACAGAAGCTATCTCCCAACGATCCAAGTCTTGTTCCAAGGTTGAAATGAGGTGGTCACGCCTTCAAACTAAGGAAATTGTAGGAAAACTTGAAGAAAATGAAGACGATGAACTGTTACGGCGAAGACGCGACAAGGAAGATGCTGAGGGAAAATTTGATTAAATACTATGGAATGAACGACCCAAATTGATTTGGCTTGATCCAACGGCTAAAACTGCTCTGATTAAACCCAAAATTTAATGACGTTGATCAGGGGTCAGGATCTGCCTCGGGGTATCTCGGATCTTCCAGATTTGCAATGGATGGCCCAGATCAACCTGATCTTTGAATTGACAGTCTAGGTCCTCCCGAGCTCGATCCAACGGTCAAATGATCTCTGATTTTGATAAAACCTTCAGATCTTGATCCAAATGCTTGATTAACCTTAATCCCAGCTCGGATTCACTAGATCAGTGGCGGATGGTCCGGATCTTCTCTTTTCTCAAATGGATGGTCTAGATCCCCTTGTCTTGATCCAACGGCTGGATCTTCTCCAATTTACCCCTAAACCTCCAAATCTCATAATGATGATCAGATCTACTTTTTCTCAGCTTTGATCCATCTGATTTGCCCTGGGTGATCGAGATCTGCTTAACTTCTGAATGGACGGCCCACAATTCTCCAAAGCTTGATCGCCTTGATCTGAACCCGATCCTGACCATTCTTGACCTCGGTCCATGATCCTTTCATGCCTACAAAAATAGATCGACAATTAAGTTCAAAAATATTTCAAATGTATAAAGATTTGCAATAAAGCCCCAAATAGAACTAATCTATGGAACCGAGGGCAAATTCAATATTACGCATGTAAAATGTGGGTCAAACATGGATTTTAACATTTGAAATAATCAATAAAATAACACTTATCAAGGACACACGCTTGGGATCACCTTGGGAGGTTAGGTCCCCGAGATCACCTCAAGAAGATAAACGCCCTGGACCTCCTGGGCCAAAAGACCCCGAGATCACCTCGGGGTAGCGGAGCCCAAGGAGCACTCGACCGCAAGTAACGGTCCACTTTCCTTCGGATCTATGGATAATCATCACCAATTATTACGGGATAATCATGACCCATAATTACCGCAACGGTCCAGATTTAACGGCTGAGTGGACCGTTGCAAGGGTTATCCCGTAACCGACAATTGGGGGGACGTGGCGAAGATCGTGGAGACACGTGCGACTGCCGCCTCAGGTATAAAAGGTACTCCAACCCCTCCGGTAAAGGGGTTACGCACACTCTAACTTACGCATTTTCTTGCTTCTTTCCATCTCCTAGACTGAGGCATTGACTTGAGCGTCGGAGTGGGCTCCGCCGGACAACCTCGGGCGTGTTTCCATTAACCCTCGTGCTAATCTCACAGGGTAGAAGCTTCTCCTCTCTCGTCGTCATCCTGGTGGACTGAAGTCCAGTGATTGGCTGTCGACGTCGATTCCTTCCGGAACACTAAGCATATGTCTCCCCTTCTTGGAATTAATGCCTTGCTCATTTATTACCTTCCTTCCCTTAGGCATGGTAGTTTGGGTCCTATTTAGTCTAGCCTTGGATAATGATTTCCTAGGATTATCTACCATGTTAACCCTATTCTTATCATTATACCTAAATCCATGATTATGCTTGGGTAAATAATCTATATTATTTTTAACAAGCATATAGTAATTTGAAATTGGATTAAATTTTAAATAAGGGATTGCCTTCCCTTTGAAGCTCCCCCTTGATTTGAGCTCCTCTTCTTCTCCAATTTTTTCAAATGTCCTATCTTCTTGAGCTCTCTTTTCCTTGGGCATTTTGTGTCGTAGTGGCCCCACTCACCACACGTGAAGTAAATTATATGTTTCTTATCTTTAGTTCCATCCCTAAAACCCTCATTAGTTTTTAAATGAACTTTACCGGGTTTAGGGTTTACCTCTTTTACTTTCTTGAGTGAAGGACACCTACTCTTGTAGTGTCTCATTTCCCTACATTCAAAGCATTTGATGTGGGATTTCCCACTCTTTTCGGTAGTTGAGGTTGAGAATTAAGCTTCCAAGATCTCCTCCACCTTGTATTATTCTTCTTCTTCCTCACTTGAGGATGTGGAGGATTCCACTTCCTCCTCCTCTTCTGATGTTGAACTCGATTCAACCTCTAATTGGTCCTCCTTCTCTTGGACCAATGAACACTTATCCTTGGGCTCCTCCACTCCTTATTCTTGTGTAAAATTCTAATGTAGAGCTATCACATTTCTTCATAGCTCATAGGCATTCTTGTAATCATCTACAACGAGACACAATATAAGAAGGTAATAAGTTTAAACAATTCTCATTACCTCCTTATCCGCTTCCACTTCCTCCATTTGATCCTTTGTCCAATACCAAGGTCGGAGGTGTTTACCCTTTTTATCCGTAGGAGCTTCGAACGGAACCTCCAATGCGGTCTAATGGTCCTAATCCATTTGGAACCAAGTCTCCAACCGCTTCCTCCATTAATCGAAGTCGTTTTGATCATATGGAGGTGAGATTCGAGTATCCCATCCTAGCAGACCTTCTGAATCCATCTTCTTCTAACGCCTTTGCTCTTTTGGCGGTTAGTCCAACAAGAGCGATCCCGGCTCTGATACCACTAGTTGGAGATCGGTGCGCCAGCTAGAGGGGGGTGAATAGTCATTCACCCACTTCGTCACTCATTCTTCCTACACGGTTAGTTTGCGCAAGTGGAATAATATAAACTAAAACTAACGCAAAGGAAGACAAACCAATTTAACGTGGTTTGAAGATAATGCTTCTACTCCATGGCTGTCCGTAAGGTGGACGATCCCAATCCATCGGTGGATGACTCCATGGAAAGCCTCCGGCTAGCTCGTGTAGCTTATTGTGGGTGGAGAAACCTTGCCACAACCCGCAACACTCAGCTGAGCAATTAGACTACTAATTGTCCTTTAACCAAAGCCAATTTCGTCAACCCTAGCCAGCCAAACCGAGCTCCCTTAAATAGAGCTCGTAGCTGAACTTGTTGGTGCAATCTTTGTTAGGCCAGGGTTGACCTAGTTTGACTAGGCTCAGGTGAGCTTATGTCTAGTAAGCTTGGTGAGCTTAAGTTTGGATGTTTCGATGTTTGATAATGATAATTGAATATCGTGTGAGTCAAGTGGGTCAAGGTTGACTAGAGACTTGACTGGAAGAGACCTAGTGCGACTAGGTGAAGTCCAGGTGGATCGGAGAGATCGCACGTTGGCATAGGAAAAGTCCTAGTGGGACTAGGCACACCTAGTGGGACTAGGTGAAGTCCAGGTGGATCGGGGAGATCGCATCTTGGCATGAGAAAAGCCCTAGTGGGACTAGACACACCTAGTGGGACTAGGTGAAGTCCAGGTGGATTGGAGAGATCGTACGTTGGCACGAGAAAAGTCCTAGTGGGACTAGGCATACCTAGTAGGGCTAGGTGAAGTCTAGGTGGATCGGGGAGATCGCACGTTGGCAAGGTGGAAGTCTACCAAGAGACTAGACCTAACTCGAGTGTTAGGCAAATTTGGTTGGGAACTAGGTTAAGTCCTAGTTGGGAGCTAGGCAAGGAAAAATCCAAGTCGGTCAAAGGGATCATCGGACCCTTGGTAAGGAAGTCCTAATAGGTCATGATTGACCGGGGTTAGGCAAAGGAACCCTAGACTTGAGCTAAGCAAAGTAGGGTTGAGCAATCGATTGGGTAATCGGTTGGGTTGTTGTCTCGCAAGAACAGAAAGCGGATTGTAATCAATTGGGTAATTGATTAAGGCAGACTGTAATCAATTGGGTAATTGATTAAAGCGGACCGTAATCGATTGGGTAATTGATTAAGATAAATCGTAATTGATTGAGTAATTGATTGAGAGAAATGAGTTGCGAGAATAGAATCTGGCTAAATCGATTAGGTAATCGATTCAGCCTTCTCTTAATCGATTGGTCAATCGATTAAGGTGTCCAATAATCGATTGACCAATCGATTAAGGAGTCCGGTAATCGATTACAGCAATTTTGTGCGAGAGCATAGAAAGGTACTGAATCGATTCAACAATCGATTAAGAATGATTAAGCTTCAAAAAATAGTCGTTGAATGGCTAAGTCTGACATGGTTATCAATTGGGTCGATTAGGGAACCCTAGGTGTCAGGTATATAGGGTTTTAACGCAGGTTTGAAGCTTATCGCTCGCGCAGCTCTTCGACGATTCTCCTCCTCCTTCATCGCCATTTCAAGTGAGGCCTTGGAGCTTAGTGATGTTGCATTTCCAAGGATCAAGAGACGATTCCGAGCTTGAAGAAAGCAAGAAAAGTAAAGAGAACTGAGTTGTGTAAATCTTGTAAGATTTCTATTATATTTGCTTGAGTTTCTTGTTGTATCTTCTTGTAAGCTTGTAAGAGGTTTCTCCACCTCAAGAAGGAGATCTTTCATAGTGTATGAGAGAGTGAGGAGAGCGGATCATTGGATTAGTCACCTCAAGGAGGTGGATACCAAGTAAAATCAAGGTGTTAGCGTTGCTCAAGTCTTCCGCTGCAATAAATCATCAACGAGCAAAGATTAGAGCTAAGCACTCCCTCTAGCTTTCCTACCGGTCCTAACAAGTGGTATCAGAGCAAGGTTTCTCTTCTTTGGACTCATCGCCAAGAGAGTAAGAGCTAGATAAAGAAGAAGTTTTGAAGAAACCTTAATTTCAAGAAGCCATCATCAAGAGGGTTCAACTTCAAAAATAGAGTTTGGCAACGACATTCGAGCATCTCCACCGTATGACAAAGCAAATTTCAATCTTTGAAAAATAAAGATTGAAAATTTCTTCATGATGGAGATAGAGCAATGGTTTGCTCTAACGGAAGGCTTTGAAGCTCCAACAAGTAGCAAAGGGAAGCTCCTCAAGAAAAGCAAATGGAATGAGGAGCAAATCAAGAGATGCGAGGCCAACGACAAAGTGACCAAAATATTGGTAAATTTATTGCCAAGAACCATCTTGGACAAAATTGGAGAATTTCAAGATGCCAAAGAGCTTTGGAGCAAATTGGCAAAGCTTCATGAAGATTCCTCCACTGTACCAAATCAAGACAAATCCAAAGAGGGAGATTCATTGGAGGAAGAAGATTCGGAAGTTGAGAGATGTTCAACATCCGAAGATGAAGTTCAAGAGGCCTCTACCTCTAGGATTGAGGGGGAGCAAAATTCTCCATTGACCTCAAAGAAAAGTTTCACCATCATCATCCGAGGTCAATAAAGAAAAAGAAGAATCGAGTGTCACCTCTACACCCCATGAAGGTATAAAAATTTTAATTTGTAAAAATAAGGATCACATTATCTGTTTTGAGTGTAGTCAAAAAGGACACTATAAGAGCAAGTGTCCTAATTTGGTCAAGAAGAAGATGCAAGTGACACCCAAGACTAAGGAGAAGGCAAAGGAGGTCGGCCCCATGGTATAGAAGGATAAGAAGCACATTGTGTGCTTCTCATGCAAACAAAATGGACATTATCAGAACCAATGTCCAAAGGGAAAGGATCCGACCAAGAACAAAAGAAGAAGCTCAAATCAAGGGGGAGCCTCCAAGAATAAGACTAAGGTACCATTAGGTAATGATACTTATTTTCATCATGATAAAATGCATGCTAAAAATAATTATTATCACTTTAATGTTATTTATCATGAAAATAGGAGGCATGAAAAACCTAAGGCGAACTACAGAGCCTTCCATGCTAGGACTACCACATCTAAGGATAGGGAACAAGTTTGAACATTTCATGGTAGACCTACCCAACCCAAGGCCAAGAAGGATAATTACCAAGACAATCTTAGAAAACCAAGCCTTGAGAAAGTAATGTTTGAAAATCAAGTTTTGAGGTCAAAACTTGAAACATTAGAAAAATCCCTCAAAAGAATAGAAAAAATTCTTAAGGGATCTAAGGATCAAAACCTAGATTTAGGAAATCAAGGACCCTCTAGGGGCAAGAAAGGGTTGGGGGTACAAACCTAAAGCCACAAGTGATGGTCCATCATACCATAGAGTTCCATATAGGTATGAAACTCAATCTAGATCTAGAAGTCAAGTCAAGGTCACAAGGGAAGCCATCCCTAGAGTTGACCACGACAAGACCAACATGACTAAGACTTTGGAGAAGCCTAGGAAAGTCATTAGGAAGGTATCAAGGGAAGTCATCCCTAGTGAATACTTAGAACACCCAAGGAGCACCAATAGGTTTTGGGTTCCTAAGAGTGTGTTCGCCACATCCTAGATAGGTCTAAGGAGTGTCAACTCAAATTGGAAGGGTAGTTAACCCGACCTTGATGATCAAATTGGAAGGGTACATTTCAAGGATTTGCTACCCTTGAATATAAAGAAGTCGTTTGATTACTCCAGGGGGAGTAAAATTGTGCTAAATTATATGTTTGGAAGATTGAACTAAAGAAAGTTGACACAACTAGGTTAGAATCCAAGGATATGCCAAGTTGGGGAGTTTCGGCATTATCGTGGAAAATTAAGATTATCAATGGCTTAGCGATGAGTTATTGATACTTAGATAGGAAATCTAGGATTTTCTTTGGTACTATTATGTCATAATTTATATGCCCTATCACATGCCATGACATTATAATTCATTATTCACACTTTATTATGAAAATATCATGTGTCATGTCATACATGCATCATCTATTACAGGCTATAATTTTTTCTTGTGAAAATCCTCATATGATGCATGACATAGTCATTATCATGCATTAATTTAATTGTTATTGAAATTAAGGACATTGACATTAATTGACATCCTAGGTGGATGATTAAAGTTTATAATGCCTAGGCAGAAATGCATGAACCCTTAGTTTAGAGAGAACATGACTTTCACATCTCACCAAGACCATAAGTTGACTTGTGTGTGTTTTGAGACACATTAGAAACAAGTGAGATGTTAGGGTGATGAATAAAACTCAAGGTGTTGATTAATGTGCATCCTATTGAGTTTTAGGGTTATCAAAACATGAGTATAAAAGAACTCCAATCATTGGGAAAGCTAATGTACAAGTAATGTGCATTTAGCCTAAGGAACATGGTTGGAAATTATTTTTGAAACTTGTTTCAAAACTATCTTGAAAAACCTTGGTGAAGACTATCTTTTGATAGAACTCATCATGGATGAATAAAATACAAAATAGAGTGAAGCATTGAAGTATCTCAATGTTTTTCAATTTTGTGTCAATTTTTTTAAAAAGGAAGTTATTTTCATAGAAAACTATTTTTCCCTGATAGTATATGTCATAAATATTGTCTACACAAAATTTTAGAATTTTTTAAATTTTGTAAAATTATTTAGGAGTTTCTGAAATTCGATCTGAAATTGTTTTCAGAAATCAGAAACTCCCAATTGATTAGGTGATCGATTAGGGCATCAACTAATCGATTGGTCAATCGATTAGTGAACCTTTTCTGTGAGCACAGAAGTTCACGTAATCGATCCGTTGATCCATTAAGGGCAGTCGTAATCGATCAGATGATCGATTAAGGCATAGCTTAATCGATTGGTACCCAACACCAATCGATTGGAATGACAAACTATTTGATTTCAGTCCTATAACCCAATTTTGAGTAACCTAACAATCCCTAGTCCTTTGGAATACATTTATAAGTATATTTGGATAAATTTCATTATAAAATCACAAAGGGAATTGGTTTGGTGAAAACTATTGACATGAAGGACTTAGGAGAAGCAGGACACATCCTTGGCGATCAAAGTTCTAAGGGATCACCAGAGAAAGATGTTGTGCTTATCCCAAGCTTCATACAGAGACACTGTCTTAGCTCATTTTAGCATGGAAACCTCCGAGAAAGGTTTTGCACTTTTCAGCTGTGGAGCTACTCTATCTAAGGAGATGTGTTTTTTACATCAAAGGAGATAGAGCAGGTGAAAGCGGTTCCTTATGCATCGGCTGAAGGAAGCCTCAGGTGTGCTAAAAATGAGACTAGATATCTGCTTTGCTGCAGGCATGGTTTGTTGGGACCGGGTGCATGTTGACAAGGATACGGGTTCGTAATATTTTAAAATTTTACGTGCAGCGGAAGAATTAGCATAAAATAATTTCACAAATTATTTTAACCACGTATCTAGCATGCGACCTTATGATGTGTGGACGTAATCATAAATTAAAACATTGCAGAAAAGTAAACTAATTTACTTTGTACCTCGCGTAACTCGAAGAAAAGGGACGAGATCCAACCGTAGCGTCCCTTGGAAGCTTCGCCTCTATTCGCATCCACGCCGAGTTCTCTTCGGGATGACTTCGCAAAGTCACGAGTTTTGTGCCGACGAGAACTACTAGATTCTCTAAAGGCACAACTAGAAGAACAAGAGAAAAGAATGGAAACTAACCACCAAGAATCGGAATCTAAATTTCGGGAAGGAAGGAGATGTGATCCGCTTCTTCTTCTTCTTGGTTGGCTTCTCCTTCTTCTTGATGGCTCACGGCAACCAAAGGTTGGAGGTGCGCCGGCCCTAGCTCTCAAGGAGGGCGCCGGCCCTAGGATGCCCTAAGGGGCGCCGGCCCTAAAGGGAAGAAAGAAGAGAGAATAAAAGGGAGAGAGGGAGAGAGTTAATCTCTTGATAGCTCTATATCGATTAGGAATTCAAGGCTTGCCTTTGGTTCCTTTATATAGTGGCCTCTCCCTTACCAAGTCTCTCTTTTAACGGAATTAACGGAATTAGTTATCATAAGAATTTTATCTTATAAAATTTCTTATGACTTATTCCGTTATGCCTAGTTTTATTATAACTAACTTTATAATAAAACAAATTCTTCTCTCCTTTAATTATGGAATAAATTTTATAAGAAATTTATAAACTTTCTTATTATGAAAAAATCAATTCATAATTGATTTTATAAAATTAAAATAAACCATTCCATGGATCATTTTAATTTCCATAAAAAGAATAAATTTCTATAAATTTATTTATATAAATTTCTTTATACAAATTTATTTATCCATAATTTATAAAACAAATCGCGCTAGATTTATTTTATTAATTAAACCAAATAAATTGGTTTCTTCCCCTTGTTGTGGCCGGCCAAACCAAAGGGGATTATCACCCTCTTTGGCCGGCCAAACCGAGCCGAATCGATCGCGAATTAAACTCATTTAATTCACCCAATAAGCCTTCAAAAGACTTAGCCATTTTAAGTTTCCGTTGCGCCTCTGATTAACTCAGATTCGACTTATTTCTCTTGATTGGAAAATCCAATTTTCAACTCGTTTTAAATTCCTTGGATTACTCGTAGTGCGTGTGACTAAATAGGCTTTCGATTTATGTTGGCCGTCTATAATTAACCAATTATAGAACGGTCATGAGTGGCACCTAGTAGTACATCATGACCCCCAATTAATCGAAAGATCAACGGTTTGACCTCAGAAGTAATTCCGAAACCCTTCAGCAGCTCTAATGAATCGTGCCCCATTCCCTTCACCATCTTATACCCACTTGGTTCAGGACACGGTCTATTTGTGTCAGTCCCCACTAGGCTGACTACGTCACACCTAGCCCAAGTAGTGTCTTTCTCGTCCTTTGGATTTCTAATTACTCTCATGTATTTAAGAGACTCGCACTCTAAACATGATATGCTCTGGCCAGAGGCTTTGAGTAACAATCCGACGATAGGCCTGGGTATACATCTCCTCGCAAGGAGTGGTGAATCCTTTATAGGCTGCTCAAACATCTTCGGGCACTTCGGCTTATACCCAATCATCCTGGGTCCACACCTCCTAGGAGATGCTTGCTTAAGATGTTAAAGTATAAGTCTCCATGACTAAGATGACTTGAACACCGCAAGTCAAAGGAACATCGCACTTAAGCTGCAGTAAGAACTTCATTGACATATCTATATAGATTACCATATGAAGTTTTACAGCTAGTCACCCCAATGAACTAGTTCCCTTAACTAGCATCCATGTTTATCTCCGGACATCCCAATATCACCAGCCAGTGAGAATCAGCTGATTAGAGAATAACCCATGCTAGTCTCAACAGAATTGATAATGTCCGTTTTTATCAATTCAACGACTAGGGATATTTTCAATACTTCACAATTGCACATTTAGAGATAATCACTAGTTGTGATCCCATCACAAATTCTCTTATGCTGTGAATTGTATTGCGAACATTCAGTAGATGAGTTTAAGATCCCAATCAAATACACAAACATGTATACTCAAATAGTGAATTATCATTTATTAAAATGAATATTTACAATCATAAGGCGATTGCCTTAGGACACTTCTCTCATATCACTAACATGGTTAGCAGATATCAGAGTAACCCAGGTCAAGGAAATTGGATTGTGGTAAAAGCATATATTAGTGCCTGAGAAGAACTAAGGATTATAAGCTGGTTTACCGGACAGACCAATTCCCTATGGGTTATACGGATACAGACATCCAATCGGATAGGGGCAAATATAAGTATTCCTCGAGGTTTTGTGTTTACTTTAGGAGGTGGGACCATAGGTTGGAGGAGTGTCAGCCAGCAACTGCGTGGAGGACTCCACCTTGGAAGCTGAGTATATGACAGCCTCTGAGGCGGCCAGGAAAGCTACATGGTTTAGGAACCTTAAGACGGACTTCGATGTGATTCCTGGATTGCTCAAAGCTATCACATTTTGTTGTGATAAACAATGGTGTAGTTGCAAACTCGAAGGAATCACGAGCCCATAAGGTAAGTAAACACATAGAGCGTAAGTACCACCTAGGAGAGGAAAAGCTGTTGTTGCCTAGATTACATCAAAAGACAACCTGGGAGATCTTTCCACTGAGGCCTTGATAGCGGGAGATTTTAGGCATGTGGTGGATCAGGCAGTCAGATGTATGGCATTTTGAAGGCAGCAAAGTCTTTGAGTATAAGTGGGAGGTTGTTAGGATGTATACTAAAAGTCTTGCCTTTTCTGTATGGTCATCCATATTTTGAAAGAGAATCACAATAACACTGATGCGTATTTATATTAGTATATGCATAAAAGTCTGATACTTTGTATTATAGATAACATGGTGTGTGGTGACACACAGAAGACCATGTTATCAGTCCCTTGCATAGTATAAGTAGAGGCTCACAACTGAGATGGAGTTAGACAAACCATCGGGATGGTTGTAGTGTAATTAGGTGTGGTTTGTCTTGACCATAGAATTATACTATGTTAATGCAGTCTGACCCTGATTGTTGTTTTGGTGTTGACATCGATTTTAGTTTAGGTTGATGATTATGATTATGATTAAGTCCTAATCGGGGATTAGGCACGGAGTGATTGGAAAATCCTAGCTTGGAGGGTTAGGTGAAAAGTCCCAACTTGGAGGGTTAGGTGAAAAAGTCCTGGCTTGGAGGGTCAGGTCCTAGCCTGGAGGGCTAGGTTGGATGAAATCCCGGTGAGTGAAGCCGGGTCCTGGTGAGTGAAGCCAGGTGATGAAAATCCCGGTGAGTGAAGCCGGGTCCTAGTGAGTGAAGCCAGGTGGTGGAAATCCCGGTGAGTGAAGCCGGGTCCTGGTGAGTGAAGCCAGGTGATGGAAATCCCGATAAGTGAAGCCGGGTCCTGGTGAGTGAAACCGGGTCCTGGTGAGTGAAGTCAGGTGATTGAAATCCTAGTGAGTGAAGCTAGGTTGAAATCCTGGTGAGTGAAGCCAGGTCCCGGTGAGTGAAGCCAGGTCCCGGTGAGTGAAGCCGGGTGACCGAAACCCTGGTGAGTGAAGCCAGGTCCTAGCTTGGAGGGCTAGGTTGAAGTTCCAGTGAGTGAAGCTGGGCATGGCACGAGTCAGAGAAGGGCTGGAGGCTTGTTCTCGTGACTTAGAGTGCATTTGGGCTTGCCTGGATCGGTCTGGTGACCGATCAGGGAAGTTGGCACGGTGCTCCTTCGTGGATCGGTCTGGTGACCGATCCAGCGATGTCTGATCGGTCTGGTGACCGATCAGGGAGCACACAGTGAGGTTGGGAACCTACTGTGTTGCTCCTGATCGGTCCGGTGACCGATCAGGGAGCAGGTTGTTGCCATGTTGCTTGGCTCCTGATCGGTCTGGTGACCGATCAAGGAGCAGGCAGCTTCCTCACTGTCTTGCTCCTGATCGGTCCGGTGAATGATCAGGGAGCGAACAATGAGTGAGTTCCCCCAAGGATCAACTCCTGAACAGTCCGGTGACCGATCAGGGACTTAGGATTTGATTTCCGAGATCACTGTTCATTAGACCTGATCGGTCTGGGGGACCGATCAGGCTTCACTCTGATCGGTCTGGGGACGATCAGACTTCACTCTGATCGGACACCAGACCGATCAGGCGTGTATTGCCGCGAGAGATGGGAATCCCAGTGAAGCAGTGGATCGGTCTGGTGACCGACCCACAAGCCATGGATCGGTCCGGTGACAGATCACTTTAATTCAAATTGCGTTGTCAGACGCTCTGAACATATCTGATTCTCTGCGCTCACTCACTGATCCTTGATTTTCTGATTGATCTGCTGTGCTAACACTCTAATTAAGCTGCAGGTGACAGGGAAGGATTCAAACACTCAAGGAGAGTCAATGAAGACCTTTCGTTGGAGCAGGTTTGTCCGTTTCTCCTTCTCAGGTTTCAATGGCAACTGAGGCATGGCTGGCGACTGACGGAGGCTCAGCTGGAGAGGGACTTCAGTGGAATGAGTGCTCAGGGAGGTCAGTGGGTTCAAGCTGTGCTCAGGGGATGCTGATGGAGCCTGACAATGAAGTAGAAGCTTAAGAGGAAGATGAGAAGCAGAGGAGGCGACAAGAACGAACAGGAAAACAAGCAAGTGTGGCTGTGGGTTTCGCTGTTGTGGTTGTGCTCCTTGTGTATCTTCTCTCTTGAGCTTTCTTGCTACTGTCTTGTGAGAGGTTCCTCCTTAGTCTCGTGAGCTTAACTTGTATCATATTAAGACGCTTGTGGAGAGGTTTCTCCACCGAGAAGGAGGCGTTGTTTTATCCGGTGTTCACCGGGGCTTGATTTGTCGACGATCAAGGGATCGCCCACCTTATGGGCACGCCAAGGAGTAGGGGCATGTTATCCCCGAACCTTGTAAACGATCCTTGTTAGCGATCTTTGGTTTGTATTCTCTGTTCCTGCATTTCTGTTAAGATTGTTTCTCTGCATATGTTTTGTTTCCGCTGCTGCTAACTTAAGTGCAGAGAAAATTTAAGAAAGAGCTAAGTTTCAAGTGTCTGGCTATATTCACCCCCCCCCTCTCTAGCCATCCGGGTTCCAACAAGTGGTATCAGAGCATGGGGCTCTGTTCATGGCTTAACATCCGAGAGCTTATAGCAAGATAGCTGGAAGAGAAGGATTGAGCACAAACCGACCTCCATTCCTCGACAGCACTGATTTTTCATATTGGAAGTCAAGAATGGAGTTTTATTTGAAGACCAACATGTGCATGTGGTTCTCGGTCAAAGAAGGTTTCATCCCTCCAAGGGATGCCGAAGGAAGAGACCTCGATTTCTCAAGTTGGTCGGCAGAGCAAATTAGAAAGGGTGAAGCAAATGCCAAAGCTGTGGTTACCCTGCAGTGCGGAATGTCCAAGGACCAGTTAATCAAGGTTGGCCCCTTCACCTCTGCCAAAGACCTATGGAACAAACTCCTTGAGCTCCATGAAGGAACTCAAGATACCCGGACAGCCAAGAAGGATCTCCTTCACAGCCAACTCCAGAACTTGACAATGGGAGAAAATGAAACTGTAAGTACGCTTCATTGTCGATTCAAAGAAGTATTAAATGGTCTCCACTCCATTGATGAAAAGGTAGAAAACCGAGACTTAGTGAGGTATGTTCTCAAAGCTTTTCCTAGGAACGCCTTGTGGTCATCCATGGTGGATGCTTACAAGGTGTCCAAGGATTTATCTTGTGTTAAGTTAGAAGATCTATTTTGTGAAATGGAACTACATGAGATCTCTAACAAAAGTTCAAAAGAGAAAGGTATTTCCTTAGTGGCAGGTGACAACAAGAAGAAGAAGAAGGAGAAGGAAGTCTCTTCATCTTCATCCTCATCCGAGTCCGAGTCCAATTCCGAGAAGGATGGCAGCGGGTCTTCTTCCTCTGAGATGACTGATAAGTACCATTTTTGTGATTATTTTAGATGTTAAAATCCATGTTTGACCCATGTTTTGGACCCTAGGTTTTGGAACTTTATCTTATTTTGGACTTAATTGCAAAATTACATTAAAATGGATTAATTGGCCACTAAATTTTCTGATATATTTTTGTAGGCATGAAAGGATCCTGGACCTAGGGCATACTGGGCCAAACCTGAGTCGGATGTGAACCGGATCGAATTATCAAGCCTACGATTAATCCGGGCCGTCCGATTCAAGAGCGGCTAGATCTGAGCCATCCGGGACGATCTGAAGCAATCCGAGCTAGGATTAGGGTTGATCAACCTCTATGATCAAGATCTGAAGGTTTCATCCAAATCAGAGCTAAATCAACCGTTGGATCAAGCAAGGAGGGCTCTAGAGCGTCCATTCACAGATAGAGTTGATCTGGACCATCTGTTGCATATCTGGAGGATCCGAGTTACCAAAAGGCAGATCCTGACCCCAGATCATCATCATAAAAGTTTGGCTTCAATCAGAGCAAGATCAGCCGTTGGATCTCCTCCGATCGATCTGAGCCGTCCATTGATTCCTATTTAATCAAAAACGCAGCTGCCTTTCTCCTCGTCGCGTCTCCGCCGCATAGTTCAGCTCCTTCTTCGTCTTCTTCAGTTCTTCAGAGTTTTTCTTCAATTCAAAGGGGCGCGACCCCTTGATTTCTTCACTAGATCGAGTTCTAGGTCAGTGGAATGGTTCTCGGTGAATTTCCAGCTCTCAACTGCCCAAGAACAGAGCTTTTGTGAGGTCTCCGGAGTTCTGCCATTTGATTTCGTCAACATCGGCTGCGCACCATTTCATCCACCTGAGTAGTTCAGAGGGGTTCCCTGGAGTGCTCGGATCAATCCCAATCCATCATCGCAGCTGAGTTGAAGGAATTGGATGGGTTTCGGATTTGAGCAGTTATGAGCTGATTTTGAATCGCAGATGCCATTTTCCATCGATTTGCTGAGCTTGCGGGTTCGAGGCTCACACTTGCGTGACGAACAAGGAGAATTCAAGCTAGAGAAGGATCGAGGATTAGTTTACCGTAGTTAATTTCGGTTTCATTAGCTGAATTTTCGTTTCTGTAGTTAAGTTTCTTTTCTGCAGTTCAAATTTCTGTTTCATTAGTTGTCTTTTCGTTTTGAATGGTTTTTGGCAGTAGTTAAATTCTATTTTGCAAGTAGATTAGTTAGGGAGTTAGTCAAGTGCACAATAGCTTCTAATTACAGCCAATTTTCTATCTACTTGTTGTGTGCCATTTCTATCTGTGCGTATCAGTCATTTCTGAATTTTCCAGCTTGGTTTCTGATTTTTGCATCTTCTTTCAATCCCGAATCTTGTGTAGTTAATTCCTTGCAATTCAAGATCACATTTAGTGTGTATATATACATTGTTCAAGTTGTTCCTCATCCAGCTTGAATTCTGAATGTTTAGCTCCATTTGTTCATTGCATATCAACCCTTTTTCTGCAAATTTTCTTAGTTTCTGATTCTGCAGTTTGTTGAATTCGAATTGTGTCCAGTTTAACTTCCGAAGTGAAGAATAATGCTCAGTGAGATAGTGCATTCCTAAGCATTGCTGCACATCTATGTTTCATTGCTACATTTTACTTATCTTGCAATGTATCAGTCGGTTGTTTGCATCCAAATCTCTGCGGCATCACCATTTCTGAATCTGAGTGGCATTTTCTGCAACTCTTGGTTTGTAATGCATTCAGTTTGTAACTGAATTTGATTTTCTGAATCGGAATTGAACACTAGCTCAGAGCACTAGTCCCAGCTTGCTTTGCCTGATCTGTAATCGAATGGTTTTTAACATTCCAGCACTTGAATTCTGCACACGGCAGAAGTCAGTATGGGCTGCAATGTTTCAACCTATTAATTCTGAAATTGTATCAAGTGATGCCTATTCTTGTGAATCTTAGTTGTATCTTGGATTGTAGCATTCTAGTTTGGTTTTTGTGTCTGATTTTGTGTCAAATTCGTGGCTGCATACTTGCCATCCTGTTTCTGAAATTCTGCTGCAGATTTCTGAATTTGTTCAGCTTTCAATTCATTGGCAGTTTTGGGTTTGCTAAGTTGTTTGTTTTTTTTGGTATCAAGCTGAGTTTTGGGCATAAATCTTGTATCAGTTTATTCATAGATTGCTTATCAATTGGTTGGTTTTGATTTACAAATCCTGAAGTTGAACACAAGGTGTGATGTGCCATTGCATTTTTGTATTAGTTTGAAGTCTAAAGGTTGCAAGTTGCATTAATTGGTTAAAGTATCACTTGGTCAAGCTATTAATAGCCATCACATTGTTTATTTATTGCATTCCCGTTTTTAATTGCAACCCAAACCCAGATTTACATTCGAAACCCGAAAACACAAACGACACCTAAATACAAGTGCGAATCAAACAACGTCAACTAGCCCCGAGAAAAATACGACCTGTGGCCCCTATATTACATTTTCATATTTTTGATTGTAAAAAGGGTTTCCAACTTTCATTCATTTCATTTATAAATTCTAAATCTGATGAGCCCATACTTTCGTGACAACTTTAATTAGTATATTTGGGCATCGTCAAATTTTTGGCGCCGTTGCCGGGGAAGCAACTAGTTGATTTGTTTGATTTTTGCTTGTATGTTTCTTTAGACATATCATTGGGTTCTATTTTTTGTTGCTTATTCTTTTGTATACGGGTACTGCCATTTTTCTTGTTTGTTTTGTGACAGGGGTGCAGGTTCAAAATGTTTTCATCCACTTATCAGCAGTCGTGTCCACACTTTCAGCAGACCCAGCAAGAATTCCAACAGCCCTATTCTAATTTCCAGCAACCGAATCAGTTTTTGCAGCCACCACAACAATTTCAACCGGATTTTCAGTCAATTCAACCAATTTTCCAGAATTTTCTGAATGGGCAGCCCCCCACTCAACTTCAATATTCACCACCACAAATTCAACCTCAGATACAAGAATTCCAGGGCTACAATTTTCAGCAATTTCCACCAAGTGGTGAACCAACTTTTCAGCAGTTTAATCAGTCTGTTCAACCATTTGATCAACCCCCACAGTCTCAATTTCTACAAATGTGTCAACAAGAGCTTCAAAACATCGAAAGGCAAATGAAACAAGTGGCTAATGATTTGAATGAGATAAAAGCCCAATGTGCAGAACAATTAGCTTCTCAAGCTATTTTTAATTCTGAGAGCCCCGGAGTTGGTTTTGTATCAGTTCAAGGTGACCCTAGTGCATGGCAAAGTCCTTCTTCAATTAATCCTGCAAATTTAGTAGAAGAAGAAGAAGAAGAATACATTAAAATCTGGGCACCTACAGCATGCATCCCTCCGGAGACTCCTATTCAAAATCCAATTTCAAATGTTTCAGCTCAAGAAGAAGAAACTGAAGCTCCACAGGACCATTCTAGATTTTTATTTTCTGATGATAGTGTTATTAGTGGTCCTAATTTTTCTGATACTGTCGTTGCAGATATTACAGGAGAAGCATGCAGAGGAGATGATTCCATAGGTGTAGGGGATTGCACAAAGCCCCAGGGACCACCACAAGATTTAGAGAATGAACCAGAAAGTGTAGGGACTTGCATGGTGGAAGCAAGCACCCAAGGATCACCAGTTGATTGTCCACCAGAGCCTGAGGCTGAAGAGGAGCTTGAACTTGACCAGGAGGAGACCACAGATACATCTACTATTATAGAACCTCCAGGTATTATCCAGCACGCTCAGGTAAGTATTTCTCCTCTTTCTTCAGAAAAATGCAGTGAGGTACCTAGGGATGACTTTATTGATTCTGATGTATTTATTGATATACCTTGTGTAGAGATTGTTTGTGAAAATCCAATAGAGGTACCAAACATTGATTTTATTGATCATCATGCATTACTTGACACGTCCATTGTAAATATGAATAGTGAAATAATTTTAGAGGCACCCATAATTGATGTAGTTTGTTATGATGAATCTTTAGATACATCTTTTGTGGATATGACTAGTGAAAATTTTTTAGAAGTGCCTGAAATGGATGTTATTTATTTTGATGAATCTCTTGTTATGTCTTATGCTGAAAATGAATGTGAAAGACTTTTGGAAATACCTGATATTGATTTGATTGGCTGTGACACATTGCATGATACACCCTGGATGGAAAATAATTGTGAAATTTCTATTGATGAGCTAGACATTGATTTCTTTATTTGTGATGAGCCTCTGGATGCAAATTTGGTAGGAAATAATTTTGAAAATTTCATTGAGGCACCAAGAATTGATTTAATTGAATATGATGCAGTTTTGGATTCATTTTATGCAGATACTGATATTATTTTATTTCTTTCTGACCCTGCACGCTTGAGAGAGGTATTACATTGTTTTGCAGGGTCCAGAAGACTTCAGGAGTGGGTGCTCCAACTGAACAGACTTCAACCTCCTGGAAGGACTTCTGAAGGGCATCAAGAAGGAGGAGATGATCTTACTTTAATTAAAAGCACTCCATCCCTTGAATGGTTCTTGAACCTGAATCGCCTACGGCCACCGGAGCATTATTTTGTAAAGTTTAAGTGTGGGGGAGTCCTGATTCTCCCAGCCACCCAGACTCCTCCACTACCAAGATGGAGGTTACTTCTGGATAGACTCCGCCCACCCGAATAAAGGGGAGTTTATTTTTCTTGCATTTTCTTTTATCACATTTTTCACCTTTATGTTTTCTAGAGTAAATTGAATAAATAGACATTGTAAATACCATGTCTTTTCTTTTAGCACTTTTTCTTGCATGAGTGGAAATAAATGTATCACTTTAGGTTATCTTCATGTCATGTTAGAGTCTTTTGAAAATAAATTAAATTTGGTTGTTAAAACTTAGGATTTGAGCTAATGGATGAATTCTTGGATGCTTGAGTACTACTTTGCTTTAGATTCTTAATTGAGGACTTGGGATGAATTATTTGGACCTAGTGAGAATTAGCCTTATTTTTGTGACACACACATGTTATTAAACTCTAGAACTTGCTTAGGTTCTTTCAAAATCATGTTTCAATGATTGGATCACATCTATAGAAGCTAATCCATTTGTTTCCCTTCCCACATCAATTTTTAGCAATAATCATGTTTATTCTCTTTTTCTTTGCTTATCTCCTACTCTTACCCTCACTTTTCTTTGGACTTGTTGTTTGATATGTTTCTAATGCTATTTTGCCCGAGACGGACAAAGTTTTAAGTGTGGGGGAGTGATTAGTGTTTTGGAAAGATTTGTGATCAAGGATACACTTCATTTCGAAAAAAAAAAAAAATTCATGTGCCAAGTGAGTGAGTTTGGTGCCAAGAATGAGCAAGAGAGATGGAAACAATTGAAGATTCTTGATCATCATTTGAAGATCCAAGGGAGTTGAACCTCAAGTTGAATTCGGCACTCAAAGTTGAAATGAAAAAGATGCCAAAAATCAGAAAATCTGAGACTTGCAGAAATTTGTGCCAAAAATCAGCAAAAAGGAAGAAAATCTGCTACTTGGGGTTGCTATGTTGATCAGTCCACTTGAAGCTCACGGAAGGCTGGGTTAGAGTGGTTTCTGATAGAGGTTGAAGAACGACCACAACAAGGTTGAAATCAGAGTGGAAAATGCAGTTATATAAAAAAAAAATCAGAATTCCTAGTGAGGCAGTTTATGCCAAGTTGAAGCTGAAATTAGTTCTTCCAAGGCTGTGAATCACGAAATGAAGTGGATGAATGTATCATAGATTGAAGCACATCACAGCCTATCAGAACAAGAAAGGAATTTGGAGGCTAGGAGTTTCGAAACAGAGAAGAAAATGGAAGGAAGTTGGCTAAAATGCAATATGATTGAGCAGAATTTTCGAGTGGATCATTTTAAGTGCTCAATAACTCTAGATGCCAACTGATATGAATCAAGATTTCTCATTTAAATCTGATCTACACTGCTCCATTAGAAGATTAAGAGCAGGAAACACAAAGGAATCTGCAACAAGAAAAGAAAAGAAGAACAAAAGTTTGGCACTCAATAGAAGAGAAGGAAAAATTGGGATTGGAGCTGTTCTTTACTATAGAAATCTGACACAATATGCTAGAAGTTTAAATGCAGCTGATCAGAATTCGAAATGGGTGAACAAAAGCTGAACACAAAGAAAAAAAAAATCAGATTAGCAGTGCAGTTTTTGAGCAGTTTGAGCTAAGTTGAGGCTGAAATTAGATTTTCCAAGGCTATGAATCAGGGCACAACTTCGGAAATGCATCAAAGAATAATGAGAACACCAAATGCTGACCAAATCTGGAAGAAATAAGGATGCCAGCAACTCTGGTTAGCACACACAAAAAAAAAAAAAACCAAACTGTGCCAAGGTCAAAAATGGCACACAATGGTTGAAACTAGAGCATTTGTTGCTGCCGAGTGAGAGGTACTGAATGATACAAGCCAAATTCGAATGAAGCTAAGGAAAAGTTAGAATCTGAAGTAGAAGATGCAGAAATCTGAAACCAACCCGTACAAATCTGCAATTGAAGTGCAGATTATCAAGTGGAAACAAATGCAGAAATGTTTTAAGTTGCTGATATAACTTCTGATTTTTCTGATACAAATGCTGATGCTAACTGGTCCGAAGTGTTCCAAATGAAAGTTGACTCCATCAATAGGTTTGAGAGCAGAAAAAAAAAGGAAAAACAGTTTGAGAAAATAAGAAAAGAGAAGGAGAAAACAAGTTGGCACACCGTTTGACTTGGCACCATGGAATCATTGAAGCTCACGGCAGCTCATGCAAATTGAAGATTTGTTCCACCATCATTCTGATTGCAGTAGAGAAAAGAAAGAAAGAAAAAGAAATTCAGAGAACAAAACAAAGAACAAAAATGGCACACAAAAGGAAAATTGGCACAAGGAAATCAAGAAAAGTTTTTTCATCCAAATCAAAGGGATTACTCAAGTTTCACTCCACCATACTTTGATATCATTAGAGGACTGTTAAGATGGGGCAAAGCACATTGGAAACATTTTTGAGCAACCAAGTCTCCCACTCCATCAATTTTTCCATTTCCTTGATTTCTATTCCATTTCTCACCATTTTCCATGTTTACACTTGTTTTTGTAGATGTTGATCCTAATCATGAATAATGGTGGAGATTAGATAATAAGCAAGCCTATGGTAGTTCAAGAAGCATATGTGTTTGAGTGAGCTCCACTTCCATCATCAAGTTAGAACTTAAGGAGAGAGCCACCAAAATTTTCCTTGAAAGGCTATGAGTTAGATTCATCTCAATGACTCATGATAGATGAAAAGGCTAAGTTGTTGATTTAAGGACAAGATACTAATCCATAGAGCTTAGATTTTTGAGAATTGACAACCTTAGGTAATTTCTTTTCATTTGTTTCTAATTATGCTTAAGAGAGCCTAAGGGATACTTATTTAGTAGTTTCGCGAGACGCTCAAGGTTAAGTGTGGGGGAGTTGATAAGTACCATTTTTGTGATTATTTTAGATGTTAAAATCCATGTTTGACCCATGTTTTTATTGCTTAATTCTGATTTTACCCTAAGTTTTGGAACTTTATCTTATTTTGGACTTAATTGCAAAATTATATTAAAATGGATTAATTGGCCACTAAATTTTCTGATATATTTTTGTAGGCATGAAAGGATCCTGGACCTAGGGCATACTGGGCCAAACCTGAGTCGGATGTGAACCGGATCGAATTATCAAGCCTACGATTAATCCGGGCCGTCCGATTCAAGAGCGGCTAGATCTGAGCCATCCGGGACGATCTGAAGCAATCCGAGCTAGGATTAGGGTTGATCAACCTCTATGATCAAGATCTGAAGGTTTCATCCCAATCAGAGCTAAATCAACCGTTGGATCAAGCAAGGAGGGCTCTAGAGCGTCCATTCACAGATAGAGTTGATCTGGACCATCCGTTGCATATCTGGAGGATCCGAGCTACCACAAGGCAGATCCTGACCCCAGATCATCATCATAAAAGTTTGGCTTCAATCAGAGCAAGATCAGCCGTTGGATCTCCTCCGATCGATCTGAGCCGTCCATTGATTCCTATTTAATCAAAAACGCAGCTGCCTTTCTCCTCGTCGCGTCTCCGCCGCATAGTTCAGCTCCTTCTTCGTCTTCTTCAGTTCTTCAGAGTTTTTCTTCAATTCAAAGGGGCGCGACCCCTTGATTTCTTCACTAGATCGAGTTCTAGGTCAGTGGAATGGTTCTCGGTGAATTTCCAGCTCTCAACTGCCCAAGAACAGAGCTTTTGTGAGGTCTCCGGAGTTCTGCCATTTGATTTCGTCAACATCGGCTGCGCACCATTTCATCCACCTGAGTAGTTCAGAGGGGTTCCCTGGAGTGCTCGGATCAATCCCAATCCATCATCGCAGCTGAGTTGAAGGAATTGGATGGGTTTCGGATTTGAGCAGTTATGAGCTGATTTTGAATCGCAGATGCCATTTTCCATCGATTTGCTGAGCTTGCGGGTTCGAGGCTCACACTTGCGTGACGAACAAGGAGAATTCAAGCTAGAGAAGGATCGAGGATTAGTTTACCGTAGTTAATTTCGGTTTCATTAGCTGAATTTTCGTTTCTGTAGTTAAGTTTCTTTTCTGCAGTTCAAATTTCTGTTTCATTAGTTGTCTTTTCGTTTTGAATGGTTTTTGGCAGTAGTTAAATTCTATTTTGCAAGTAGATTAGTTAGGGAGTTAGTCAAGTGCACAATAGCTTCTAATTACAGCCAATTTTCTATCTACTTGTTGTGTGCCATTTCTATCTGTGCGTATCAGTCATTTTTGAATTTTCCAGCTTGGTTTCTGATTTTTGCATCTTCTTTCAATCCCGAATCTTGTGTAGTTAATTCCTTGCAATTCAAGATCACATTTAGTGTGTATATATACATTGTTCAAGTTGTTCCTCATCCAGCTTGAATTCTAAATGTTTAGCTCCATTTGTTCATTGCATATCAACCCTTTTTCTGCAAATTTTCTTAGTTTCTGATTCTGCAGTTTGTTGAATTCGAATTGTGTCCAGTTTAACTTCCGAAGTGAAGAATAATGCTCAGTGAGATAGTGCATTCCTAAGCATTGCTGCACATCTATGTTTCATTGCTACATTTTACTTATCTTGCAATGTATCAGTCGGTTGTTTGCATCCAAATCTCTGCGGCATCACCATTTCTGAATCTGAGTGGTATTTTCTGCAACTCTTGGTTTGTAATGCATTCAGTTTGTAACTGAATTTGATTTTCTGAATCGGAATTGAACACTAGCTCAGAGCACTAGTCCCAGCTTGCTTTGCCTGATCTGTAATCGAATGGTTTTTAACATTCCAGCACTTGAATTCTGCACACGGCAGAAGTCAGTATGGGCTGCAATGTTTCAACCTATTAATTCTGAAATTGTATCAAGTGATGCCTATTCTTGTGAATCTTAGTTGAATCTTGGATTGTAGCATTCTAGTTTGGTTTTTGTGTCTGATTTTGTGTCAAATTCGTGGCTGCATACTTGCCATCCTGTTTCTGAAATTCTGCTGCAGATTTCTGAATTTGTTCAGCTTTCAATTCATTGGCAGTTTTGGGTTTGCTAAGTTGTTTGTTTTTTTTGGTATCAAGCTGAGTTTTGGGCATAAATCTTGTATCAGTTTATTCATAGATTGCTTATCAATTGGTTGGTTTTGATTTACAAATCCTGAAGTTGAACACAAGGTGTGATGTGCCATTGCATTTTTGTATTAGTTTGAAGTCTAAAGGTTGCAAGTTGCATTAATTGGTTAAAGTATCACTTGGTCAAGCTATTAATAGCCATCACATTGTTTATTTATTGCATTCCCGTTTTTAATTGCAACCCAAACCCAGATTTACATTCGAAACCCGAAAACACAAACGACACCTAAATACAAGTGCGAATCAAACAACGTCAACTAGCCCCGAGAAAAATACGACCTGTGGCCCCTATATTACATTTTCATATTTTTGATTGTAAAAAGGGTTTCCAGCTTTCATTCATTTCATTTATAAATTCTAAATCTGATGAGCCCATACTTTCGTGACATCTTTAATTAGTATATTTGGGCATCGTCAATGACCAATTTTGTGAGAAGAATGATGAGGAAGAGCCGGCGCTTCAAGGCTAAAGGTAACTCGAGTGGAATTACAATTGATAAGTCTAATGTTACTTGTTATGAGTGTAGCAAGAAAGGACATTACAAGGATGAATGTCCAAAGTTAAAGAAGAAGAAGGGTAAATCAAAGAAGAAAAAGAAGGCCTTGAGGGCCACATGGGATGAACCGTCCTCTAGTTCATCCGAAGAAGAGAAGGAGGAGAAGTACACTCATCACCGTGCCCTCATGGTCATAGAGGATTCAAATGAAGAGGAGAGTGACAACGAATCAAGAAGCTCCTCAACCGCGCCTTCATCATCTTCAGATGATGAAGAGGTAATCTCTCCCGAGTTAGACAAATGCTATAGAGCAATAGCGTACTTGACAAAAATACTTAAGAAATCTAAGGCCAAAGTCAAAACATTAAGGTTGGAAGTAAAAGAATTGAGATCCTCTAAGGTTGAGGATATTAATGCTTTGCATGATGAATCCCTTAAGGATGAAAATAAGAACTTGAAGAGCGAAGTTGAAAACCTCAAGAATGTTCTTGAGAAGTTTTCAACAAGCTCTAAAACATTAGATATGATACTCAACTCACAAAGGGCGATGTACAACAAGGTTGATTTGGGTTACCAACCTAAAGAACCTAGTGTCATATCTTTAATGTCAAGAACTCAATTTAGGTCACCAAATGCCTCTAGGGTTCAAAAGGCTAGAAAGAAAATGACTAAGGCATGGGTGCCAAAGTCATTCATTGTAGATTCATTAGGTCCCAAAATTTGGATACCTAAAACCTCTATCTTTCGAATTGTATAGCTTAGTTTGAGGGGGAGCATCTATCAACATGGGTGGTTGATATTTGGTGCTCCAAACATATAGCCATTCCTAGTTAGGAATGTGCTTACCATTTCCTCAAATTCACATAAATGGCTTAGACTAACCCACAACTTGCTCTTGCCATGAATTGCTTAGGATAATTGGTTTTCCTATAGCATTTTATGTTTACTGCAAATGATGATTAATGATATGCCATAACTCAAGCTTAAGGTGTTTTTGAACCTGTTCTAGTATGCCATGAGTTTACTATATGTGTTACACAACATGAAGACATGTTAGGAAACAAGATGAACTCATAGTTTGTGATGATTCAAGACTTAATACTTAACTTCTATGACTTAGCTATTTTCTCATCAAACTTGACATTTTTCATATGCCCAATATTATTTGGATTATCGAGATATCAATACTTAGGTGTAGATTGAATTATCAAATTTGTTTGGAATAAAAATGATCATGCTAAAAACATTCCGATCATACCTTGGCACACATAGATTTCATTCATGTATTGATGTTGATAAATAGCAATATGCATCCATGCTATCCATGATTATAAACTTCCTATTCAAGTGATGGTATGTATACCTGCCTTGGAATTTTGATACAAACATGTTTTGACATTCAAGTTCATGATTAGAGCATACTTATCATGCTTTGACATAAATTTGTTTTTGAAAACTCAAGATCATGCCAAGAACATGCTCAGAATATAATTGATCAATCAACCTAGTGATGGTATATTAATCCATGGAAATTCTTAATCCTTGATATGAAATGAAGCTTAGTTAAGAGACCCAAATCAGATTGCTTATTTTGATTAAATGATTTATGGTTAATGGAACTCATTTAGGGAGTAAATCTGATTGTATTAGGGATTAGAGTGATTAAGAGTTGAAACGAACTTGTTTCCGAAACTGATCAGTTTCAGAAACCATTCTGTATCATCCCTGATCGGTCCACCGACCGATCAGGGGTGCTTCTGATCGGTCCACCGACCGATCAGGGGTGCTTCTGATCGGTCTGGTGACCGATCAGACCAACTCTGATCAAGGAACTCCCAGGTCGTTCCAAATTGATCCAAAACCTCTTCAAGCCAATCTCTTCTCATCGAATTGTATCAGTTTAATGATCATACTCCAAACAAATCTGATACAAACCAATTACAATTGAAACACATTTGTTCAAGTGGTACAAACCTGGTACTTAATAGTGATTTGATACAAACCTATGTTGGAATGTTCAAATTCATAAGAAAAGGTTTGTTGAGCCATGACTCTTGTTCTTGATGTCGTGTTTCAGAAATGTTTCTGAAATGTCGAATATTAATAGAGTCTACACCCCTATTGTGGAATGCAAATTGTTAATGCAGTCTGATCAGGAATGTATCAGAGTTTCAAGAATTTTTCTGAAATTTGATCGTTCCCCAGATTAATAAGAAATATTTCTGTATCAAGTAATCAACGAACCTGATTGGTCACGGAGACCACTCAGGATTATGTATCAAATACAGATGCATTCCCTACTTGTCACATGAAACATATACATGTTTGATCATGATATAATTCTATATATGGTTTCATATGCAATTCAAAAATTATCCTTTGATTATTTTGGGTTTGGGGAGAGACCCTTGGTTGAGGGTGAGTATGATTAAACTTAACAGCCCCTCTAGACCCTTTTCGATATTCGACAAAGGGGGAGAGTGTGGTTGGTTAAGTTTAGGATGATTATATTGTAGGGGGAGGATCCTGATTCCCCTATGATTCTAAATCTGAGAAAATTGATTGAGAACCCCTAAACTTAAAATAGGATTGTCAAACAACAAAAGGGGGAGATTGTTGATGCAGTCTGACCCTGATTGTTGTTTTGGTGTTGACATCGATTTTAGTTTAGGTTGATGATTATGATTATGATTATGATTAAGTCCTAATCGGGGATTAGGCACGGAGTGATTGGAAAATCCTAGCTTGGAGGGTTAGGTGAAAAGTCCCAACTTGGAGGGTTAGGTGAAAAAGTCCTGGCTTGGATGGTCAGGTCCTAGCCTGGAGGGCTAGATTGGATGAAATCCCGGTGAGTAAAGCCGGGTCCTGGTGAGTGAAGCCAGGTGATGAAAATCCCGGTGAGTGAAGCCGGGTCCTGGTGAGTGAAGCCAGGTGGTGGAAATCCCGGTGAGTGAAGCCGGGTCCGGGTGAGTGAAGCCAGGTGATGGAAATCCCGGTGAGTGAAGCCGGGTCCTAGTGAGTGAAGCCAGGTGATGGAAATCCCGGTGAGTGAAGCCGGGACCTGGTGAGTGAAGCCAGGTGATGGAAATCCCGGTGAGTGAAGCCGGGTCCTGGTGAGTGAAGCCAGGTGAGGGAAATCCCGGTGAGTGAAGCCGAGTCCTGGTGAGTGAAGCCAGGTGATTGAAATCCTAGTGAGTGAAGCTAGGTTGAAATCCTGGTGAGTGAAGCCAGGTCCCGGTGAGTGAAGCCAGGTGACTGAAACCCTGGTGAGTGAAGCCAGGTCCTAGCTTGGAGGGCTAGGTTGAAGTCCCAGTGAGTGAAGCTGGGCATGGCACGAGTCAGAGAAGGGCTGGAGGCTTGTTCTCGTGACTTAGAGTGCATTTGGGCTTGCCTGGATCGGTCTGGTGACCGATCAGGGAAGTTGGCACGGTGCTCCTTCGTGGATCGGTCTGGTGACCGATCCAGCGATGTCTGATCGGTCTGGTGACCGATCAAGGAGCGCACAGTGAGGTTGGGAACCTACTGTGTTGCTCCTGATCGGTCCGGTGACCGATCAGGGAGCAGGTTGTTGCCGTGTTGCTTGGCTCCTGATCAGTCTGGTGACCGATCAGGGAGCAGGCAGCTTCCTCACTGCCTTGCTCCTGATCGGTCCGGTGACCGATCAAGGAGCGAACAGTGAGTGAGTTCCCCCACGGATCAGCTCCTGAACGGTCCGGTGACCGATCAGGGACTTAGGATTTGATTTTCGAGATCACTGTTCATTAGACCTGATCGGTCACCAGACCGATCAGACGTGTATTGCCGCGAGAGCTGGGAATCCCATCGAAGCAGTGGATCGGTCTGGTGACCGACCCACACGCCCTGGATCGGTCCGGTGACCGATCACGTTAATTCAAATTGAGTTGTCAGACGCTCTGAACATATCTGATTCTCTGCGCTCACTCACTGATCCTTGATTTTCTGATTGATATGCTGTGCTAACACTCTGATTAAGCTGCAGGTGACAGGGAAGGATTCAAACACTCAAGGAGAGTCAATGGAGACCTTTCGTTGGAGCAGGTTTGTCCGTTTCTCCTTCTCAGGTTTCAATGGCAACTGAGGCATGACTAGCGACTGACGGAGGCTCAGCTGGAGAGGGACTTCAGTGGACTGAGTGCTCAGGGAGGTCAGTGTGTTCAGGCTGTGCTCAGGGGATGCTGATGGAGCCTGGCAATGAAGCAGAAGCTTAAGAGGAAGATGAGTAGCAGAGGAGGCGACAAGAACGAACAGGAAAATAAGCAAGTGTGGCTGTGGGTTTCACTGTTGTGGTTGTGCTCCTTGTGTAGCTTCTCTCTTGAGCTTTCTTGCTACTGTCTTGTGAGAGGTTCCTCCTTAGTCTCGTGAGCTTAACTTGTATCCTATTGAGACGATTGTGGAGAGGTTTCTCCACAGAGAAGGAGGCGTTGTTTTATCCGGTGTTCACCGGGGCTTGATCTGCCGACGATCAAGGGATCGCCCACCTTACGGGCACGCCAAGGAGTAGGGACAAGTAATCCCCGAGCCTTGTAAACGATCCTTGTTAGCGATCCTTGGTTTGTATTCTCTGTTCCTGCATTTCTGTTAAGATTGTTTCTCTGCATATGTTTTGTTTCCACTGCTGCTAACTTAAGTGCAGAGAAAATTTAAGAAAGAGCTAAGTTTCAAGTGTCTAGCTATATTCACCCCCCCCCCTCTCTAGCCATCCGGGTTCCAACATACTAGTGTGCTTTGTGTGCAGTGAGCAGGACCAAAATTGAGGTCATCCAATTTGTACTGTCTTTATAATTGGATTGGACCTCAGATTATTATGGAGTACAATCTCTAAATCCCGATATAATAACGGGCACGTATAGTTAATATTTTATTTCTTTGATTTACCAATGAGCGAGATTTATTCAGCTAAATTGATAGGCCTGATAAGTTGGGAAATGATATAAATTATATGGTGTGCTGTTGATTATTGACAGAATCTGTGTCCTGGTGAGTCGGGATGATGATGCCACCTTGATGAGCTCATAAGGTTCATCATGTTAAACCCTGCAGGTGGATTTGATCCAATATGATGATAAGGTTGTGTGGTACTAGTCAAGGAGTTAGAGGTTGATTAATTAAAATTGTCAGTAATTTAAATTAATCGACGGGCATTTGATATCTTAAACATGGGGAGATGGATGTACTCATAATAGGTGAAGCCCATATGAAAATATGGGGGTTGGTGAGGAAGTTCAATGTAGATTCTTTAGTGAAATGGATCTTCATTAATGGATCATTTTTAGATCCATTAGCGGGCTAAGACCCAACTTCTTCTCATGGTCCCTACCTTAGCCCTATATATACCCCATGGGATCATGAAACCAAGGCTTAATCCAATTAATCATCTACCTAAGGCTTTTCTCTTCTCCCTCTCTCCCTTCTCTCTCCTAGGGCACACGGCAAGGAAGGAAGAAGGATTCCTTCTTCTTCCTTCATCCTCTCTTCTCCTTTACTCTTCCTCTCGGTGGTCGGCTCTCACCAGACAAAAGGGGAGTTCTCCTCTCCGTTTGTGGTGTGCGGCGAGAAGGAGGGTGGCCAGATTAAGGGGCGGCGGTGGTGCAAGGGAGAAAGTGGTGGCGGCGCAAGAGAGGAGAGGAGAGTGGTTTGGTCGGTTGTTTGGGTAAGGGAGAGGATTGTTTCTCTCCTTCATCTTCTTCTTCATCTTCCTCTCGAGGGCAGCCTTATGGTCGGCGGAGCTAGGATGGCTCTTGGTGGCCGGCGGCGCAAGGACAAGGGAGAGGAAGTGTTGCGCCGATGATAACCCTAGGAGCTAGGGTTGTGTTGGCTATGGAAGAAGGCGGATAATTGGAGCTCCTTGGTGTTAGTAGGAGCCCTAGAGCCAATTATGTGATGATTGACTAGGGACATTTTTTATCATATTCTATCATTAATAAAGGCATGGTTATTATACTTACTTTGTATTTGTGCTAAATAACTAAGTATAATAATGTCCTTGTGTAGTAGGATCTTATCTACATTATATCAATTGGTTGAATTGATAGTGAGATCATGTAGAGAACACTACACTAAATTATTCCTAGTCAAGCATTAATATTCAAGGACAATATTAATGCATGGAGACTAGCATGTAGGTCAATTGATGACTTGAGCTCACAAGCCATGGATATGTGATATCAAATTGACACATGGGTATAAATTAGAGAATGTGTACTGAATTGACCCGCTATGAGAAAGTTTCATAGATTGTCATATGAATGTCATAAACTTTCTCATGTGACTATTAGTATGAATAGTCCTTAGACCTAAAGTCACCATGGTTCCCTACATAAGGAGTTATGTACTTTGGTATCGTCAAACGTCACCCGTAACAGGGTGGACTATAAAGGCGATCACTGGGTATGTAATGAATTATGTGGAGGGATGTGAGTGATGTAGATGGGATCTATCCCTCTCATATGACGGGAGTGATATCTGTGGGCCCCTTGATCGAGTAGGACTACTGAAACGCATGGTCATGCTCAAATGAGTAAATATGAGATATATAATTCATTTGTTTGAGTGAGTCTACTCGGGGATCAAGAAATACATAGATTGATTGAGGATGACACGGTCTATGCCTCATTGGTCAATCTAGATATCAAGGATAGAAGGACAAGGTTATACATTATCATAGTCATGGAGGTTTAGTCGGATCTCGACTTTTCTTAGCAATGATGCATTGCTAGATGCCGCTCATTTCTTATTTGTCTAAAGGGTTTAGGCGCATTGCTAACGTCGTGAGAACCTATTGGGTCACTGATAAGTACTATTTTGTTGACTATTTCAGACTCTAAAATCCACGTTTAACCCCTATTTTACATGCTTAACTTTGAATTTACCCTCGGTTCTATAGATTAGTTTTATTTTGGGCTTTATTGCAAATCTTTATACATTTGAAAGATTTTGGAACTTAATTGTGAATCTATGTTTGTAGGCTTTGAAAGGATCATGGACCGAGGTCAAGATTGGTCAGAATCAGGCTCAGATCAAGGCGATCAAGCTTTGGAGAACTGTGAGCCATCCATTCATAAGGTAAGCAGATCTGGATCATCCAGTGCAAATCAGATGGATCCCAGCTGAGGAAAGGTAGATCTGACCTTCATAATGAGATCTGGAAGTTTAGGGGTAAATCAGAGAAAATCCAGCCGTTGGATCAAGCGAAGAGGATCTAGATCGTCTATTCAAAGATCAAGCTGATCTGGACCATCCGCCACTGATCTGGTGAATCCGAGCTGGGGTTAAGGTTAATCAAACACTTGGACCAAGATCTGAAGATATCATCCAAATCAGAGATTATTTAGCCGTTGGATCAAGATAAGAGGGATCTAGGCCGTCCATTCAAAGATCAGGTTGATCTGAGCCATCCGTTGCAAATCTGGAGGATCCGAGCTACTGGGAGGCAGATCTTGACCCTTGATCAACATCATTAAATTTTGGTTCATATCGGATGAGATCCAACCATTGGATTGAGTTAGGCAAATCTGGGTCGTCCATTGCTAAGTATTTAATCAAATTTCTCCACAGGGCACAGTGTCGCGTCTTCTTCGCCGCAGCTCGATCTCTTCGGTAGTTCTTCGTGTTCTTTAGCAAAATTCTTCATCCGAAGGCGTGACCACATCAATTCCGATCTTAGAGCAAGTTCTAGATCGACGGGAAGATCTTGCCGTGAGGAATCCAGCTCCAAATTGCCCAAAAAACAGAGCGAAGTTGGATTGATTCGTAGAATTCGTTTTCCCATCGATTTGTGGAGCTTACGGGTTCGAGGCTCACCCTTGTGTGACGGCAAGGAGTTCTTGAGCTAAGAGAAGGGATTGATGATAGTTTTCTTACTGAATTTTTGTTATTAGTTGTAATTTCAATTTCTGCAAGCATTCCTGTTTCTATCTTTGTATCAGAATGTTTAGTTTCGTTTTCTAAGTTGTTTCTGCCTTAATTAGGTTTCGGTTTTGCAAGTTAATTAGATACATTGCTGTTTAATTAACAATTGTTCTCAATTTCAGTTTAGTTCATGATTTAGTTCTGCGTTTCAGTTTATGTTGCTACGTATCAGTTTTATTTTCTATTTTTCTTGCGTATCAGCCCTTTTCATGCTGCGTATCAGTCCTTTAGTTCCTGCATTTTATATCAGTTAGTCTAGTTTATTTCTGAATCATTTTTTATACTAGTTTGGTAAAATTGATCTCAGTTGCTTTGTTTGGTTTAGTATCCCATTCGGTTTCTAAAATTCTGCACTTCATGTTCTGAATTTCTGCCTTCAAATTCTGCATTAAGCTCATTACTGAATCGATCCATCCTTTGTCTGAATTCTTTTTCATTCATTTCTTGCAAATTTTTTCACCGATAGCTCCGCTTTCCAAGCTTAATCGATTAGTTAAACTTCTAAATTGCCAGTTTGCAATTTCTGCAACTTTTCCATTTTATGTTTGGCACATCAGTTTTGTTTCCTTTTCTACGTATCAAGGTAGCTGCAATTCTGCATTTTGTATCAAGCAACAATTCAGCATTTGATTAGTGCCAAGTTAAACATAGATTCTGGTGTGCCATTGCATTTGAATCCAGCTTGTTTTGAACTCGGTTTGTTTAGAATTTCAGATCTCATTTCTGCAAATTCAATTACAGTTTTTGCATTTGTATCAATTGCAATTACAGCACTGATAGGGTACAGCTTGCTTAGCATTAGATTTGCTTTGAGTTCCAAATTCTTTCCTGCATTTTAGTTTTCATTGCTGCATGTTGTATTAAGTGAAGATTCGGCTTTGAATGGTAATTCATTTCTGCATTCATTAGTCTTTCTTGAAAATCAGTTTGGTGAACTTCACAGCTTGCTTGCATTAGATTTGCATTGGTTAGAGTTAATTTCCTCATTGGTTGAGTTGTAAATTGCAACTACCTAGTTTAAATTCGCTTAGTTAAGTTTCCTTCTCTTTTCCTTATGTTTTCATTTCTGAATTGCAAACCAAACCCAAATTTTATTTGAAACCCAAAAATTTCAACGACACATAAACTCAAGCTCGAATCAAACACCCTCAACTAGCCCTAGGAAAAATATGACCTGTGGCCCCTTTACTACGTTTTCATCTTTGATAGCAAAAAGGGTTTCCAACTTTACAAATATCTAAATTTTGAGACCCACATTCGTGACACCTAGTTCGGGTCCATTAAAATTTTTGGCGCCATTGCCGGGGAAGCTACTAGTTGAGTTGTTTGATTTTTGCTTGTGAGCTTATTTCATATCTTTCTTGATTCATTTTTATGCTTACTGCTATATCTTGTGATTGATTTTACTTGTTTCATCTTCCTATATACTTTTACTGTGATTTGTTTTTGATTTTATGACCAGGTCTGCAGGTGGTGATCTTGAAGAATTTGACCCTGAAATTGAGAGAACTTTCAGAGCAAGGAGGAACCAAGGCATACTTTCAGAGACTATTGATATTCCTTCTCTTCAGACTTTTCCCACTCATTCAGGCAGTATCATGGCAGACCATCAGAAGACTATGAAGGAACTCGCAGCACCAGATGATACATTTCAGTACTCCAGTATTGCTTATCCAGAGCTGGCTGGTGATTTTGAGCTGAGATCTGGACTCATCCACTTGCTACCTAAGTTTCAAGGATTATCTGGAGAAGATCCAAATAGACATCTGCATGAGTTTCACGTTGTATGCTCCACCATGAAGCCTCAGGGTATTTCAGAAGAAGACATTAAGTTGAGGGCTTTTCCCTTTTCCCTGATTGGAGCAGCAAAAGATTGGTTCTACTATCTACCTACTGGACACGTGTCTAGCTGGATTTCCATGAAGAAGGCATTCCTAAAAAAATATTTCCCAGCCTCCAGAACTGCAATCATTAGAAAGAGCATTTGTGGCATTCAGCAAGTGGTAGGAGAAACTCTTTATGATTACTGGGAGAGATTCAACAAACTTTGCTCCAGTTGCCCACAGCATCAGATTAGTGAGCAGTTACTCATCCAGTATTTTTATGAGGGCTTATTGCAGATGGACAGGATTATGATAGATGTTGAGCTGGAGGAGCCCTAGTTAACAAGATGCCAGATAAAGCTAGGGAGCTTATTTCAAACATGGCAGAAAATTCTCAGCAGTTTAGAAGCAGAGCATTCACCACCAGAGGAGTGAGTGAGGTCCAGGGGGTTTCAAATGATCAAAAAGTGTAACGACCCGCCTTCTGGTACTAGGCTTTAAGGCGGATCACTACTAACTAACTGACTAATTAATGATTTCTAAAAATGCTAAACCAACTGGGAGAATTTTGAAAATTCTTATTTCGCTATTTACTGAACTAACAATTCATAAACATGTTGAAAGTACTAACTAGCCTAAAATAAAGCAAAACTTTTATTTTTTTATCTTGGCAGGATTTGATCCCCCAACCTCTGGGTTGCATGGCTAAAGCACTAACCAGCTGCTCTACACCAGTTTTGTTTTACACAGTACCAGTCGACTGCTATATGCCAGTCGACTGGTTGGGCCACAGAATGTTTCTGTGCCCGATACCAGTCGACTGGTATTTTCCCAATCGACTGGTAGTTCTGAAAACCCAGATTTCAGAGTTTCAGAATGTGCCAAAGTCGACTTATTCCGTACCAAATGCTCCATAAATTCATATCTAAGCTTCCTTACAGGTCTACAATGATTCTAGGGCATTTGATACATGTTTTTAGGGGGTTTCTAGCATGTATAGCAACTTAGAAATCATAAAAGTGACATGTAGAGACATAAACATGAATGTGCCAAGTTTATATCAACTTCTTATTGAAACCATTCGTTATTCATATCTAAGAGCATTCTTAGCTACTACATGTCATTCTATATGATGCATGCATCTTAGAACAAGCATATCCTATATATTTAGCATGTAAATCAAAAGTATCAAGCTCTTATCTCTAAAGCTTAAGCATGGATCTAAATTACCATATTACAAGTAAATGACTCATGACATTCAAGCATTCACAAAACCAATATTAAGTCAGGTAATTAAACTACTTCAAGCATACTAGGCACCACGAATACAAGTCTAATTAAATTCATACATGGTTCACATAATTTATTGCGGAATAACTAAAGAAGCATAATAAAGACTATTTCTATGCTTTACAAGTTCCGAAGACTTTTATTCCAACTCCACCATCACACACACTTTGCATCAAGCCCGCCGCCTCCGCTACTAGTGCTTTCCTTTACCTGTATCTGCAGTATAAGGAAATGCAAACTAATAAGCATAAAGCTTAGTAAGTACCATCTAGCCTCACAAAACTATGAAAACTCGAATTATGCTTTTGTAAAACATGCTATGCACATACATGCTCATATCCATAAGAAATCACGCTAGGCTCATGCTAAAACACATATCATAGAATGTCATGGCATATAACTGAGACAGGACACATATTGAACTAAAACTGAAAAGTAAGCTATTGCATGGCATACATATCTAAACTGGAACTGAAACTAACTAACATAAAACTAATTATTAAATTCACCACATGCTAATATGAATTTCTGAAAACTAAATACATATAGTAGGTGAAAATAATAATCAACTGCTGTGGGCCCGGCAATGTACCAACTGTGCGCGCATCCCTAATAGACCCGAGGTAGCAAATCCCGAATCCATTAGGGTTCTACTAGGTTATCTAAACCTAGGGGCAACTAGGAGCCCATCCCATACTAGGTTATCTAAACCTAGAGGCAACTTGGAGCCTATCCCTGGACCGAAGTCCGGTACAATGCCAACTGAAAATAAAATAGTCCTTTATACTTTTCATTCCTTTTCTGATTCTTGCTTTTACTAGGTTATCTAAACCTAGGGGCAACTAGGAGCCCATCCCACTGGACCTTGGTGTCAGAGCGGGGAAGTTCAAACCTGGTGCAACCACCAGTTTGAAATTTTTTTTCGGATTTTTATTTTTCTATTTTTTCTTTTCTTTCTCTTACGAATTTTTCATTAAATATTTCATTCGATTTTTTTTTGGCAAGGTTGGTGCAACACCCCTTGTTATTTAATTTATCCAGCACTACTAATCCAAGACCTAGTCTTGGAAAATTCTTTTTTTTTGTTAGTTTTCTGTTTCAGATGGCTATGCAAGAGGGATTTAGCACCGCCAGACCTCCACTCTTCAGTGGAGAAGACTTTTCCTACTGGAAAAGCCGCATGGAGGTCCACCTGAAAACTCAGGTGGACATGTGGATCATTATCCAGTCCGGTCTGGAGATTCCCCGAAATGCCGAAGGACTTCCTCAGAGCTATACTGAATGGGACAACGCCCTAAAGTGAAAGATAGAAGCCGACGCAAAAGCTACTCAGACTCTTCAATGCGGATTGACGAAAGAGGAGCTGAACCGCGTGGGCCCCTTCAACAGTGCAAAGGAGCTGTGGACAAAACTGATCGAGCTACACGAAGGGACTTCAGATACTCGGATCAGCAAGAGGGATCTGCTACTAAACAAACTCTACACCATCAAGATGGCCGACAACGAAACAGCAGCCCAGCTCCACGCACGAATTCAAGAGGTAATGAACGGTCTTCATACAATAGGTCACAAGGTTGAAAACCGTGACCTAATAAGGTATGCCTTAAACGCTTTCCCTAGAAGTACCTTGTGGGCATCTATGGTAGATGCATACAAGGTCTCTAGAGATCTTTCTAAAATAAAATTAGATGAATTATTTTCCGAACTAGAACTGCACGAACAAACTAACACCAATATGGTTGAGAAAGGTATTGCTTTCGTTGCAGGTAAAACTGGAAGGACAACGAAGAAGAAGCCTGAACCCGAACCTGAGTCTAACTCTGACTCAGACTCAGAAGAAGAAGATGGAGATCAAACTAAGCTGGTCCGGCTCGCTCGAAGCTACTACAAGGAGCTGAAGAACCGAACCAACAAACGGAAAACCGGCCGAAGAAAGGACGAACCAACTGAACCCGCGAACAAGCCTAATGTGACCTGCTACGAGTGCAAGAAAAAGGGCCACTACAAGTCAAAATGTCCTAACCTAAAGGAGACAAAAAGGACGAGAAGAAAGAAGGCACTGCAAGCAACCTAGGACGAATCTTCCTCAGAAGAAGAAGATGAGACACCCCAGTCCAACCTCCTAGCTCTGACCGCCTCAGAAGAAGTCGGAACCGAATCAGAAACAGAACAGGAGGACGGCGAGCTAACCTTCACAGAAGACGGAGAAATTAAGGTAACTGGTTTTAATAGATTGCAATTAAGTGAATTAATTTCATTTCTTTCTCGAGATTTGGCAAAAGCCAAACTCCAAGTCAAAACCCTCCGACAGGAAGTAAAACTCCTGAAAGAGGGAGCTGACTCTAAACCCTTTACCGAGAAGGTTCAGGAAGAAACTCCTACTCAAGTTGAAAAACTTGAAAAGGAAAACTCCTTCCTAAAAACTCAGGTTAAGGATCTTAGATCAGCATTAGAACGATTTACATCTGGTTCCAAGGGTCTTGACATGATCCTTGGAAAACAGAAATCAGTTCTAAATCGATCCGGATTGGGCTATAGAACCAAATCTCGGTAAAGATCATACCTTGCTGTACTGAATCAGTCCAGAGGTAAAATTCAGGCATGGGTACCTAAACTATGCCTGAACAAACCGACTGGATCAAATCAGTATTGGATCCCCAAGGACAAGATTCACATCTTGCCTAACCATCACCGTGGCTTTAGTCCAGGGGGAGCCAAACTGAAAACTATATTCATTATTAGATAAATTTTTTTTATTGCAATATGATTGTTTGCCTGTTTATTTAATTTCTGCAATTTACCATGCTTAAACTTAGGCTAGTTTAAGGACCAAACAAACTTAACTAAAACTTGAAAACATAGTATTGGGTAGAGGAGAGATGATAGTACGTTGGGGAAACCAATTCTAATAAGATCAAGTTTACTTGGTCTCTTTAGACTGGCGGAACTAGCCGAAGCTACCGATCCAAAACCCAAACTAGTTAGACCAGAAATTTTTCAAAGAATAATTTTGAAAATGAAACTTGATTAAAAGGCTTTGTCAAGGAAAGGGTGGATGATCCCATAAGGCTACGGCCAAAGAAGGCCTAGTGTCTCGCCAAGACCTGGAAGCCAATTTTTAAAATTCAAATTCAAATTAATTTTTGTCAAATTCGAATCTAACACAAAATTTCAGTTATTTGTAGATTTAAACATTTTTGTTAAAATTAATTGTTTTCAAAATTAACTAAGTTTTTAAAATTTAATTGTTTTCAAAATTAATCAAACTTTTCAAAATAACATTAAATTCTTTTAAATATTTCCTAAATCCTATGTTTAAAAGTACTTACATGCATACTTTTCAAAAGTACTTATATTTTCCAAAATTTGCATAATATCTCAAAATATAATGTTTTAAAAAGTTCTAATATTTTTCCAAGGCAATAGTGTTCTAAGTACGTGAATCTTCTAAAGACTTGGCTAAAAATACAAAATCCTTTTTCAAAAGTGCACAATATCTTTCAAAGCGGAGTCTTTTAATCTGTGTGCTTTCAAAATTATACTAAGTATTTTTATTTTCAAAACTCATAAGCTCTGATACACACAATTTTTCCTTAAATTTTTTTTCAAAAAGTTCCTTACTGATATATGATCAAGAGAGAGAAATTTTCAAATTTTATCTTGTTTTCACTAAGTACTGTTAAGTGCTTTAAAATTGGTCTAAGCATCTTCAAAGTACTTTCAAAACCTCTAAAGCACGAAGTGCAGTTATTTTTGAAAATATATCTTAGTAAACAAAGTTTGTCTGAGCTAAACCTTTGAAAATTTTTGACAAATGTTTCTAAGTAAGGTTTTCTTAGTAAACAAATCTATGTTTCAGCAAAAACTTGTCTATTTAAAGGTTTTCCAAGTAAAAATGATTTTTAATGCACAAAATATGTACTAAGGAAAATTCTCTATGAGTGCAAAAGTTGAAACTTTTTAAGGAAAACTTGTTTTCAAAATGTTGGCTAAGTAAGTTACGGTTAAGTTTTTCTTGAAAACTATGTTACAAGTTTTTGCAAGCTTTTTCTAAAATATAAGTAGAAGAGTTATCACATTAAGGGGGAGCCTCATGTATTTTCAAAACATCCATTACTTTGAAAATTATGAAATCCATTACTTAAAGTTTCTTTTGAAAACTATGCTTTTGAACTCCTTTACTTAAATTTAGTTTGATAAAACTCAAACCTCTCTATTAGTTACCTTGTTCACCCATGTTTATTTTTGATATATGTCAAAGGGGGAGGAAAGGTCAAAGTTAAGTATTATAACACAAGTACTCAGGGTTTTAGGGGGAGTATAAGAAATAAAAGTATTTTATGAGAAATAAAAGTGTTTTTTAACTCTTACCTTGTGTTAGTAAATGTTATAAAGTTTTTACTTAACATTGAATTATGTAAAATTGCTATACTTCATGTTTACATTATGTTCTTAAACAGTTATAAAGTTTTTACTTAACTTTGAATTGTGTTGCCATAATCAAAAAGGGGGAGATTGTTGGTGCAGGAAGCACCATATCGAACCTAGTTTTGATATTGGCAAAGGATTCAAAGTTAAGTTTATTTGTGATCTAACGTTGTTCACTGAGTATGCAGAAAAAGCCCTAGCGAAGGACTGCTAGGCACCTGGCGAAGGACTGCCAGTATCCAAGCCCTAGCGAAGGACTGCTAGGCACCTGGCGAAGGACTGCCAGCAACCAAGCCCTAGCGAAGGACTGCTAGGCAACTGGCAAAGGACTGCCAGCATCCAAGACCTAGCGAAGGACTGCTAGGCGCCAGGTGAAGGACAGCTTGGGACTAAAGCCCTAGCGAAGGAATAATAGGCACCGAGCGAAGGGCAGCTCGGTATCCAAGACCTGACAAAGGACCGTCAGGCAAAAGTCCAACCAAAGGAACGGTTGGCATCAGGTAAATTCTCCCGAGAGGAGTAGGTGAGGACGCGTTCCCCGTCGAGGGAACAGTAGGCGTCGGTTCGACCTAGGGCTCCATTTTGGAGACCAAAGTCAGAACCAAGACAGCTAAGGCTGTATAAAAGAATAATATAATTGCTATTTGGACTAACCCTGGATGCAGGATCGAAGGACTGAGTATCTGCAGCTCAGAGAGCCTCAAAGGAGTGAGGCAGAAGCTGAGCAGGGTGCCCCGGATGATCCGGGCGCCCCCAAGGTCAACCCAAGTCTGCAAGAAGTGAAAACACACCTCAAAGCGCCTCGACAGCTAGATTCGGGGCGCCCCACCTATTCCGGGCGCCCCCGCCTGTTCCGGGCGCCCCGCCTGTCGCGGGCGCCCCCATTGCCAGCTGCCGAAGCGCGGCCTTGCGAAGCTGAGAAGATAAAGCTTTGACCGGTCAATACGGGCGCCCCGAGCGCTCCGGGCGCCCCGGTCAAAGCGGATCCAGAGGATCAGACGCGACCGAGAGCTCTGCGGATCAGAGGCCACGTGGGGGGCGCCCCCGACGTCCCGAGCGCCCCCAGGCCCTATATAAAGGGCCCTCGACCCCAGGCTTCAAACAACAGTTCACTCAACGCCTCAAAGCTCTTCTACGCTAGTGCCTTGCTCCGGACACTCTCCAACTCGAGCCGACGACGTCCCGATGCTCCGAAAAAGCTGATCTACTCCGGACGTCAGTAAAGAAGAGCGTTCTTTTTATTTACTGCACTTATCTTTGTAATTAAATTCTGTAAACCTTTTTGCACCTATATAGAATTGCCCAAAGTAAACGGTCAACGACCGTGGGCCTTGGAGTAGGAGTCGACACAGGCTCCGAACCAAGTAAATCGACTGTGTCTCTGTGTCTTGTTTTTTAATTTCCGCTGCGTACCTACTCTTAGTCAAATCCGAAAGTTTTCCGATATTCACCCCCCCCCCCTCTATCGGTTTTCTCGATCCAACACTTGGTCCCAATCATAACTGAAGCAAGAATTTCTATTCTTTAATGCTTGCTATAGCATTAACTGACTAACAATTTAACAAACACCTTGCGACTTAACCCTTTCTTTTCTTTTAAAGTCGCTCCCTGGCACTCAAACGTGCTCCTTAACCCGAAACTGAAGGGTAAGTGCACTCAAGCCCATCCAGGGATACCTTCAGACTCTAAAACTAATATGAAGGGTTAATACAACGTGCTTGTTCATAATCCACGATTTCTAATCGTAGGACATACATATAAGGAAATAAAGCAGACGAAACGTCAATCGAAACTACTTATACTGCAGGTGAGGGATACTTACATCCTGCGCTTGTTCTTACGACTCTAAAGCGTAGGCTTTTTGGAAAAAGAACGATCCTTAGAGTTTCGGAGAGCTTCTAACGGAGAATTCTTCCTCGGAGAGATTCCCTAACGTAGCCTCCTTCTTAAATCCTCTGGATCTTCCCTTGGTTCGCGCGCGCGGGAGAGAGGGCGAGAGGAGAGGTCGCGGGCGTGAGGGAGGCATTGGCGTCGCTGGGTTGGGGAGAAAATCAACCTAAAACTCGTAACTCCCTCTTTTATACTTATGGGGCGAATTTAACTAATTATGCGTTATCTATTATCTCTCTTAATCTATTTCAACGAAACCAAATTGCTCTCTTGGTAAGTGCACTCCCCTCTCAAACAGTAGGTTACGGGAACAAATCCCACTTAACTTTTTTTTTCTTTTTTATCCCTTTTTGCCACTTTCGTTTATGGTAAAATTCTATAAAAATATCCATAAATTCGGAATAAATTCTAAGATATTTCTAAAATTAGTTTCGAGAATTTTCGGGCGTTACAATCCCCCATACCTTATAAAAAGTTCATCCTCGAACTTAAAACAACTCTGGGTATTTCTGCCTCATGCTGTCCTCTGGTTCCCATGTTGCCTCTTCTACTCTGTGATTTTACCATATGACTTTCACTAATGGTACCTCCTTGTTTCGCAATTTCTTAACTGCTCGGTCTATTATCTGAATAGGCCGACTATCATAACTGAGATCTTCGCGAATTTGTACCGTCTGTGGCTCTATCACCTGAGTGGCATCTGGGATATGCTTCTTCAGCATGGAAATGTGAAATACATTGTGGATAGCTGACATCTCCTGAGGTAGCTCTAACTCATAAGCTACTTTGCCAACTCTTCTAGTGATGGGGTATGGTCCTATATATCTGGGACTTAGCTTGCCCTTCTTCCCAAAACGCATTACTCCCTTCATGGGAGCCACTCTGAGGAACACTGAATCCCCAATTTCAAACTCTAATGGTCTGCGCCGTGTATCAGCATAGCTCTTCTGGCGGCTTTGAGCTGTTTTTATTTTCTTGCGGATCTGCTGTATGACTATGGTGGTATCATCTATAAGATCTGTCTGTAGGCCTAACTCTTGCCTCTCACCACCCTCGTACCAGCAGATAGGAGATCTACACCTCCGCCCATATAAAGCCTCATAGGGTGTCATGCCGATAGTGACCTGATAACTATTGTTGTAGGCGAATTCTGCTAAGCACAGGTATCTGCACCAACTGCCCTTGAAATCTAGAGCACAAGCTCTGAGTATATCTTCTAGTACTTGATTTATTCTCTCTGTATGACCATCTGTCTGAGGATGGAACGCTGTGCTAAACTTCAGTTTGGTGCCTAGTGCTGTCTGTACGCACTCCCAGAAGTGTGAAGTGAACCTACTGTCCCGATCTGAGATAATACTCCTAGGGATCCCATGTAGTCTGATGATTTCCTTGAGGTATAACTGAGCTAGCTGTTCCATAGAATAGGAGATCCTGATAGCTAGGAAGTGGGCAGACTTAGTCAATCTGTCTACTATTACCCAGATTGCATCATATCCATTCGTTGTTCGGGGTAATCCCACTATAAAATCCATGGAAATATCTTCCCATTTCCATTCTGGAATCTGAATAGGTTGCAGAACTCCACCTGGTCTCTGATGTTCTGCCTTGACTCTTTGGCATGTCAGATAGGTACTGACATATCTGGCGATGTCTCTCTTCATCCCGGGCCACCAAAAACGTCCCCTGAGGTCTTGGTACATTTTGGTGGAACCAGGATGCATCGCATAAGGAGATCTATGTGCGTCCTCTAGGATCTTCCTTCGGAGCTCTTCTTGGTTCGGAACACATAAGCGGTCACCGTAGTACAGTGTCCCATTATCTGATAGGCGAAACTCTCCATTTTCGGCTTCTATCATCCCCTGCTTGATTTTCTGAAGGTCAGGATCTTGATCCTGTGCTGTCTGGATGTCTTCAATCAGGGTGGACACTAATGTCAAAGTGGAGAGCTGCCCAACTAAAATTTCCAGTCCGAACTCTGATAACTCTTTCCGAAGGGGCTGTGACATCGTGGACAAAGCTAGTAGGGTGGCACTAGATTTTCTGCTAAGTGCATCTGCCACCTTATTAGCTTTACCTGGATGGTAGAGGATGTCAATGTCATAATCCTTGACTAGCTCAAGCCACCTGCGTTGTCTCATGTTCAGATCCTTCTGAGTAAAGAAATACTTTAGACTCTGATGATCTGTGAAAATCCTACACTGAGCTCCGTATAAGTAATGCCTCCAAATCTTGAGAGCGAACACTACTGCAGCTAGCTCAAGGTCATGGGTGTAGCGACCCACCTTCTCTGCCTTAGACGGATCGTTACTTTTGTCTACTTCTCGACTTCTAATGCACGACTAAAAATGCGGAAATCTTTTTTTTTTCTTTTTAATCTATCTAAGAATGATATTCTAACTTAAATAGTCATGCATGATACCATGTCACACTTTCTTTCTCAAAAACTCGTAAGAAAATACTTATTGAAACTTGCCTCGCCCAACTCAGCTTACGGGTATCAGTCGACTGATACTGTACCAGTCGACTGATAAGCCTGAAATCTGAAAATTCAGGTTTCGAAACTTGCTTCAAAAGCCCACCAATCATATAGTTTCGAGCCATATAAAATCATGACACCATTTCTATACTCTATGTCAGATTTCTAAACAATTTAGCCAATCAAAACGAATCCATAAACTTGAAATTAGGACTTTTGCGGAATTTAACAAGTTATGAAAAATCTACATAGACTTTAAGCTAGAGTTTGTACCAAACTTAACTTCTAACCATTGAAACTCATCACACAAAATTCTGAAACATCCCTAAGGCATTATCAAATGAGAAAGCAACTTTTCTAGACGTACATAAGCAATAAAAACTTGATTCAAAGGGAAATTAATACTATCTTGGCACATGCATCTATTTCTCTAACAAAGTATCAATATTTCAAACTACTCACACTTCTACTCTAAGAAATTGAGCATGTAAAACTATCCAAAGCTTAAATGTTCGCTAAACTCCATAAAGCAAGAACTTGAAATTTAAATAAACTAAAACATTGTAATTCAAATGACTAAATTGTCTCGTCTCAAGGATCTCTCCAAAATCAGCCACCACACACACTTTACTCAGCACCGCCTCGTCGCCTTCCTTCAGAATTGCTTGCCTTTACCTTTATCTGCAGTAAGAGGAAATGCAACTAGTAAGCAAAAAGCTTAGTAAGTACTATCTAGCTCACAAAATCTCGAAATGTGCAAACATGCTTCTTGATCAATATGAAATTCATATGAGATACTTATATGCTTGAAAGAAAACTAAGAACATGTATAACTCAAAACATGCATACTCAAGCATTAATAAATCTCAATTTACTTTTCTTGGCTCAACTTGAAACTTTAGCTATTCTTGAACTTTTTGAAAACTCTTTAAACTTTAGAAACTTTGCTAAAGCATATACTTGAAAATAATAATCACTTGGATCCACTGAAGACGTAAGTACCATCTCATGCGCGTTCCCTAAAAGGTTGGGGTAGCGAGCCACCAATCCTAATAGAGCAGACCTTGGTCTACCAGGGCCAAGACCTTGGAATTGGACACCTGGATTTCTTTAACGACGCCCTTGGACGCCGGGTACTGGCCTTAGAAAATAAAATAGCTTTTCTTTCTTTTCTTTCTTATCTGTAAATGCCTTGGCATTTTCTCGAGCACCTTGCGTGCTAAAATCCCTAAGTCTTGACTTTTGGGGATTTCTTAAGGCCTTGGCCTTTTCTTTTCTTATCTTTATCTTTTCTTTTCTTTTCTCATAACTTTCTTAGCCCCTAATCTCACATAGGGTGCTTTATCAAACTTATACAAGCATATAATGAACTAAGATCACATGCAAAACTTAAAAAAAAAAAGAAATATCTCTTTTAAAAACTTTTAATGGAAATTCTTGCGGAAAAACCGCCTCTTACTGCAGGTGAGCAGTACTTACATTGATATCTTGGACTTACAACCAAGATTGACGTCTAGGGCTCGGGAGAAACTTGAGATCTCGGAGAATTCTTCACGCCTACGCGTTCCTCTCGTCGCGGGGATCCCGAATATAGGAATATCTCTCGGAGGAGAGCCTTGGCCGGCCCTCTTGGCCTTGGTGTTGGTCGGCGTCGCCCAAGAGAGGAGAGGGAGAGGAGTCGCGCGGCTAGGGTGAGGAAGAGAGAAACCAAAAATCCAATTTCCTCTCTTAACTTATCTATTTATACTATCTTTATAAAAAGAATCGTAACTACTCTATAACTATATTTCTCTCCATCTTTCGTTGTGCTTGATACCCTAGCCTAGCCGGTTGCGCTCGCGCCTGGTCTCCTGCTGGTCGCGGGTTCGAACCCCCTGCTGCCCTTAAACGTTTTTCTTTTTTTTTATATACTAAACGGACTCGGAAAATTCCATAAAAATATTCTAAAAATCCCTAAAAATATCTAGAATATTTCTAAACCATTTTTAAATAATTCTAAGGACTTTAAGAACTAAAAATGGAAATTTTGGGGCGTTACAATGGGTGGGGTAATTCTTCTCATAATCCTTGAGTTGTCTAGAGGCATAGGCAATAACCTTGGCATTCTGCATCAGCACTGCTCCAAGTCCTAATTTAGACGCATCGCTATATATGTCAAAGCTGTCAGTGGTCTCGGGAAGAGTCAGGATGGGAGCACTAGTCAATCTTCTCTTTAATTCTGTAAAACTGTTCTCGCAGTCCTCTATCCACTGAAACTTCTTGTTCTTTCTGGTAAGAGCTGTCAGTGGGGAGGCTATTCTGGAGAAATTCTCTACGAACTTCCTGTAGTAACCGGCTAGACCCAGAAAACTTCTGATCTCACTGGCATTCTTCGGTCTGATCCAGTTACTTACTGCTTCTATTTTGCTGGGGTCTACCATCACCCCTTCCTTGGAGATGATGTGACCTAGAAAAGACACCTGATCGAGCCAGAATTCACATTTTGAGAATTTTGCATACAGCTGGCTCTGCTGAAGAATCTGCAATACTGTCCTGAGATGCTCAGCATGTTCCTCCTGAGTTCCTGAGTAGATAAGAATGTCATCAATGAAGACGATGACAAACTTATCTAAGTACTCCCAGAATACTCTGTTCATGAGGTCCATAAATGTCGTTGGAGCATTTGTGACCCCAAAAGGCATGACTACAAACTCGTAGTGCCCATTCTGGTTCTAAAAGCTGTCTTGGGAATATCACCCTCTCTGACTTTGACCTAGTGATAGCCGGATCTCAAATCTATCTTTGAGAAGACTGTGGATCCCTTGAGCTGATCGAACAAATCATCGATCCTGGGTAGAGGGTACCGGTTCTTAATGGTGACTTGATTCAAAGCTCGGTAATCTATACACAGGCGCATGGACCCGTCTTTCTTCTTCACGAACAACACTGGAGCTCCCCATGGTGAATGACTAGGGCAGATAAAGCCTTGTCGAGTAACTCCTGTAGTTGCTCCTGAAGTTCTTTCAATTCTGCTGGAGCCATACGGTATGGTGCTTTTGAGATCGGATTTGTACCCGGAACGAGTTCGATCTCAAATTCAATCTCTCTATCTGGTGCTGGGCCTGGTAGCTCGTCAAGGAAGACTGCTGGGTAGTCACATACCACTGGGACCTCTTCGAGCTTTTGGTCCTTGACTTGTTCGGCATGGACTACATGTGCTAGAAATCCAGCACATCCTGTACTCAGTAGTTTCCGTGCTTTCATGGCAGAGAGAAATCTCTTGGCCTTCTTCTTCGGTTCTCCGATGTATTCAAACTGCTCTCCTGTCTCTGGTTGGAATACGACTTTCCTTTTTCGGCACTCTATAGAAGCGTCGTATTTGCTCAGGAAGTCCATCCCAAAAATGACATCATAGTCGGACATATTCAGTATTACCAAATCACAGTAATGCTCTCTGTCTGAAATGCTGACTGGTATGGCACGGAGCCAGTGCGTAGGTGCCATGATGTCTCCAGAGGGCAGAGTAGTCAGGAACTGACCACTAAGTACATCTGGAGGTACTGCTAGTTTTCCAGCGAATGTCTTGGATACATATGAATGGGTTGCCCCAGTATCGAAAAGTACAGATGCATGCAGGTTTAAAATACTAATCTGACCTGTAACAACTGTAGAGGCGGTGGCTACATCCTCTCTGGTCAGTGAGAAAACCCGTGCATTGGTGGTAGCTGGTGGAGCTTCTAATCTGCCTTGACTGATCTGAGGACCCTCTAGTGCAGTCTGCATCAGGTGAAGCTGGGCCGGCTTACCTCCATACTGAATAGGCTGTGGGGGAGGTAAGTTGGCCTTGTTAGGGCATTGCTTGGCCATATGCCCTTCCTGACCACAGGTGTAGCACCCTCGGGTGCCCAGGCGGCAGACTCCTGAGTGCTGTCTCCCACAGTTGGAACAAGTGGGATACTTGGTTTGCTTATTGGCTGGCTCCCCTTTTGGATTGTTCCACTGCTTTCTTTTTCCTTGATTCTTTCCTTTCCAGTTAGAGTTGGAGCCCTGGGGTTTCTGAGTTCCTGTGCTACTGCCTTGGCCCTTATTCTCTGTCACGACTGTCTTCTGCTGCCGCATGCTGTTCAGGTAATGCTCGGCGATCAGAGCACTGCTCACTAGTTCTTCTGAGGTTTGCGGCCTATGGATGTCGCTGGCCACATTCAGTGCTATCTCTGGCCTTAGCATTTTGAGCATTAGCCTGACTCGCTCTCGTTCAGTGCTGACTAATTCGGGACACAGACGCGCCAACCTGTTGAATCTCTTCACGGCTTCCTCTACTGATAGGTTGCCCTGCCGAAATTCTGTGAACTCGTCGTAGTGGCGGTTTGTGACCCGCAGGTGGAAGAATTCTTCAAAGAACTCCTCTTCAAATCTAGCCCAGGTCATCTGATTGACTGGGCGTTTGATCTTGATACGCTCCCACCACATACGTGCGTCTCCGGCTAGGCAGAAGGAGGCGCACTTCACTTTTTCATGCTCTGGCCAGTCTAGGAGCTCCATGGTACTCTCTAGGGTCTTGAACCATGCTTGGGCATCCCATGGTTCACTGGTGCCTGAGAAGGTCTCTGGCTTGATCTTCTGCCACTGGATCAGATAAGCTTCCCTCTTTGCCCCTGCTGATAGGGCTACTGGCATGACTGGTGGGACTGGTGCCACAGGTGGAACCTCCGTCACTATCGGCGTCTCCACCTGGGGCTCTGGGGTAACAGTGGGAGTAGCCTGCTGATTAGCGGTTAGAGCAGCAATTACTTGCTGCTGTTCCGCTACCTGTCTCTGCAGTCGTGCTACTACCTCTGCCAGGTCCGCGGGAGGCACTGAGTGGTCTGCCTCCTGCTGAGGCTCAGTAACTGGTGCTCTTCTAACTGAGCGTCCTCTTGCCATTATCTAGAATAGAGGAGGATCATACAATTCATATTTTAATTCTAAAACATGCTATCAGATATAAACTAAGGTATTAAACATGCTTCCGTTAACTGTAAACAAGAACTGGCTAGAAAACAGATAGCATGAATAACATGAAAATACTATAAATCTGAAAGAAAGAAAATATAGTAATGTGAGAGATACTCTTACTTAGAAGCTGCAGGTCTGATGCTGATGTGTGTGAGGAGGAAAGATGGAACTTGCTCTGATACCACTCTGTAACGACCCGCCTTCTGGTACTAGGCTTTAAGGCGGATCGCTACTAACTAACTGACTAATTAATGATTTCTAAAAATGCTAAACCAACTGGGAGAATTTTGAAAATTCTTATTTCGCTATTTACTGAACTAACAATTCATAAACATGTTGAAAGTACTAACTAGCCTAAAATAAAGCAAAACTTTTATTTTTTTATCTTGGCAGGATTCGATCCCCCAACCTCTGGGTTGCATGGCTAAAGAACTAACCAGCTGCTCTACACCAGTTTTGTTTTACACAGTACCAGTCGACTGCTATATGCCAGTCGACTGGTCGGGCCACAGAATGTTTCTGTGCCCGATACCAGTCGACTGGTATTTTCCCAGTCGACTGGTAGTTCTGAAAACCCAGATTTCAGAGTTTCAGAATGTGCCAAAGTCGACCTATTCCGTACCAAATGCTCCATAAATTCATATCTAAGCTTCCTAACAGGTCTACAATGATTCTAGGGCATTTGATACATGTTTTTAGGGGGTTTCTAGCATGTATAGCAACTTAGAAATCATAAAAGTGACATGTAGAGACATAAACATGAATGTGCCAAGTTTGTATCAACTTCTTATTGAAACCATTCGTTATTCATATCTAAGAGCATTCTTAGCTACTACATGTCATTCTATATGGTGCATGCATCTTAGAACAAGCATATCCTATATATTTAGCATGTAAATCAAAAGTATCAAGCTCTTATCTCTAAAGCTTAAGCATGGATCTAAATTACCATATTACAAGTAAATGACTCATGACATTCAAGCATTCATAAAACCAATATTAAGTCAGGTAATTAAACTACTTCAAGCATACTAGGCACCACGAATACAAGTCTAATTAAATTCATACATGGTTCACATAATTTATTGCGGAATAACTAAAGAAGCATAATAAAGACTATTTCTATGCTTTGCAAGTTCCAAAAACTTTTATTCCAACTCCACCATCACACACACTTTGCATCAAGCCCACCGCCTCCGCTACTAGTGCTTTCCTTTACCTGTATCTGCAGTATAAGGAAATGCAAACTAATAAGCATAAAGCTTAGTAAGTACCATCTAGCCTCACAAAACTATGAAAACTCGAATTATGCTTTTGTAAAACATGCTATGCACATACATGCTCATATCCATAAGAAATCACGCTAGGCTCATGCTAAAACACATATCATAGAATGTCATGGCATATAACTGAGACAGGACACATACTGAACTAAAACTGAAAAGTAAGCTATAGCATGGCATACATATCTGAACTGAAACTGAAACTAACTAACATAAAACTAATTATTAAATTCACCACATGCTAATATGAATTTCTGAAAACTAAATACATATAGTAGGTGAAAATAATAATCAACTGCTGTGGGCCCGGCAATGTACCAACTGTGTGCGCATCCCTAATAGACCCGAGGTAGCAAATCCCGAATCCATTAGGGTTCTACTAGGTTATCTAAACCTAGGGGCAACTAGGAGCCCATCCCATACTAGGTTATCTAAACCTAGAGGCAACTTGGAGCCTATCCCTGGACCGAAGTCCGGTACAATGCCAACTGAAAATAAAATAGTCCTTTATACTTTTCTTTCCTTTTCTGATTCTTGCTTTTACTAGGTTATCTAAACCTAGGGGCAACTAGGAGCCCATCCCACTGGACTTGGTCCCAATCATAACTGAAGCAAGAATTTCTATTCTTTAATGCTTGCTATAGCATTAACTGACTAACAATTTAACAAATACCTTGCGACTTAACCCTTTCTTTTCTTTTAAAGTCGCTCCCTGGGCACTCGAACGTGCTCCTTAACCCGAAACTGAAGGGTAAGTGCACTCAAGCCCATCCAGGGATACCTTCAGACTCTAAAACTAATCTGAAGGGTTAATACAACGTGCTTGTTCATAATCCACGATTTCTAATCGTAGGACATACATATAAGGAAATAAAGCAGACGAAACGTCAATCGAAACTACTTATACTGCAGGTGAGGGATACTTACATCCTGCGCTTGTTCTTACGACTCTAAAGTGTAGGCTTTTTGGAAAAAGAACGATCCTTAGAGTTTCGGAGAGCTTCTAACGGAGAATTCTTCCTCGGAGAGATTCCCTAACGTAGCCTCCTTCTTAAATCCTCTGGATCTTCCCTTGGTTCGCGCGCGTGGGAGAGAGGGCGAGAGGAGAGGTCGCGGGCGTGAGGGAGGCGTCGGCGTCGCTGGGTTGGGGAGAAAATCAACCTAAAACTCGTAACTCCCTCTTTTATACTTATGGGGCGAATTTAACTAATTATACGTTATCTATTATCTCTCTTAATCTATTTCAACAAAACCAAATTGCTCTCTTGGTAAGTGCACTCCCCTCTTAAATAGTAGGTTACGGGATCAAATCCCACTTAATGTTTTTTTTTCTTTTTTATCCCTTTTTGCCACTTTCGTTTATGGCAAAATTCTATAAAAATATCCATAAATTCGGATTAAATTCTAAGATATTTCTAAAATTAGTTTCGAGAATTTTCGGGCGTTACAGAAAGAAATGCATTGGTAGAGCTCACATCATTTTTAAAGCAAATGACTCCTAATAATGCAAGTCAAAATCCAAATCTTTCGGCACCTCCACAATCAAGCCAAGTGAGGAGTGTATGTGGTATTGCTCTAGCCAGAAACATAATTCAGATTCATGTCCCAACCTCCAACAAGATGAGTCAATAGCAGCATTGGTTAGGGGACAATTTCAAGCTAGGAATAACTCATACTCTTTTACTTATAACCCTGGTTGGAGGGATCATCCAAATCTGAGGTATGGAAATTCTTTTTATCAACAGAACCCGCAACAACAACAATTCCAGCAATCACAGCAATCTTTCCAGCAGCCACAGTAATTTCAGTCCCAAAATCTGCAAATCCAGCCCCAAAATCAGCATTTCCAACCCACATTTCAGAATTTCCAGCAACCGTTTCAAGAGAATCAACAAGGTTTCCATGGGATTTTTAATTATCCACAGCAATATCAACCTTTACAGCAGCAATTCCAACAACCGCAGCAAAGTATCCAGCCTTGGAATCAATGTTTTCAGCCACAAAATCAAGGATTTCATCCCAATTAATTTCAATCTTCACCACAACCACTTTCACTTCAAAATCAAAATTTCCAAGGCTATAATTCTCAGCAAATTCAACCAATATTCCAGCCTACTTATCATCCCTTTCAACAACAAGTTCAGCCCTCCAATCAGCCCCAACAGCCCCAATTCCAACAATTACAGCAGGGTAATATCTTTGGAGCTTTACAAAACCTCGAGAGGCAAATGGGGCATTTGGCTAGTGAGATGAATCAAATTAAAGCTCAAGGAGCAAGCCAACTACCTTCTCAAGCTGTTCCCAATCCAAAGGGAAATGTTAGCGCTATTTATTTGAGAAGTGGGAAGGTTACTGCAACTCAAAATTGTCCAAGTACAGATTTTTCTAAAAACAGGGCAGCACCTACAAATTCAGCACCGATCAGCCCCGAAATCACTTCAAAATCAGTTGGTTCCACCCTTAGTCCATGCTTAACTCCTTCATCAAGTAATCCTGTGATATTGGTGGAAAATGAGGGAGAAATCAGTGGCGAAACAAATTTCACAGCAGCTACATCAAGTGGGATAGCAGCTCAAAATTCAGCCCCTCCAATTTCGGTTCAAGAGGAAGAAATGAGGGTGTCTTTGCCCTTTCCACAGCGGAAAACTCAAGCCAAAAGACAAGTGGAGGAGGAGAAAGCCAAAGAGTATAATGAGCTGGTAAAATTGTTTAGCAAAGTAGAGATTAATGTACCCCTGTTGACCATGATTAAATAGATTCCTAAGTATGCAAAATTTCTGAAAGATTTATGTGTTCACAAGAAGAAGCTTAAGGAAAATGAGTTGGTCAGCCTGAGGAAAAATGTTTCATCACTCATCCATGCCATACCTCAAAAGTGTGAAGACCCTGGAGTTTTTACTGTATCATGTGAGATAGGGAGGACTATGTTTCATGACGCCATGTTAGACTTGGGAGCCTCCATCAATGTAATGCCCAAATTGGTCTTCCAGATGCTTGGCATTGGCCCTTTACAGCCTACTGGTGTGGTGATACAGTTAGCAGACCGGAGCCAGACCCACCCAGCCGGTATAATTGAAGATGTTTTGGTAAAGGTAAAGGACCTGATATTTCCTACAGATTTTTATATCTTGGATATGGAGGGAGATTATCTTGCACACCATTCTCCACTTATTTTAGGAAGACCATTTCTGAAGACTGCTAGAACAAAAATAGATGTTTATGCTGGTACACTTTCAATGGAGATTGGAGACACGATAGTTCAGTTTAGCATTTTTGATGCTATGAAGCACCCTAGGGGAGATCACTCTATTATGAGCATGGACACCCTAGATGAGACTGTTGAGGCACAGTTAATTGCTGATGATGTTGCATTTGACATAGTGGAAGGAGATTTGATTTCAGAGCAAGGTGAGGATGCATCAGTTGTGAAGGCATTAGAGGAGATGGATGGAAAAGCACGTGACAACCTTGAATTCGAAACTGAAGCTTTACAGGACTCTTCTTATCTTTTCTTTTGTGATGATATTGCTATTGATAGTCCTAATTTTTCTAATAAGATTGTTGCAGATATTACTGAGGAAGCATGCACGGGAGATGATTCTACAGGTGTAGGGGATTGCACAGAGCCCCAAGGACCACCAACATTGACTAATACATTAGAAAATTCAGAGGATAAGCCAGGAAGTGTAGGGACTTGCATGCTGGGAGCAAGAACCCAAGGATCACCTATTCCAGTTGAGTGTCCACTAGAACTTGAGCCTGAGAGGGAACCTATACTTGACCAGAAGGAAGCTATGGATACATCTATTCTTGTAGAACCTCCAAGTATTTTTCAGTACGATCAGGTAAGTATTTCTCCTTTTCCTTTAGAAAATTTCAAGAAGGTGTCTAGAATTGCATGTGAAGCATGTCTTGATACATCTTTTGTGAAAAATAATTATGAAAATTCCATAGAGGCACTCAGGTTTGATTTTATTCATTGCGATGATATTCTTGATACATATTATGCTGAAACTGATTGTGAAAATTTTTTAGAAAGGCCTGAAATTGATGTTGTTTATTATGATGAATCTCTTGCTATATCTTATGCTAAAGTTGAATGTGAAAAACTTATGGAGGTACCTAAAGTTGATTTCATTGGTTGCAATGGATTGCTTGATACATCTTTTGTGGATATGGATTGTGGAAAATTTTTAGAAGGGCCTGAAATTGATGTTGTTTATTATGATGAATCTCTTGCTATATCTTATGCTGAAGTTGAGTGTGAAAAACTTATGGAGGTACCTAAAGTTGATTTCATTGGTTGTAATGCATTGCTTGATACATCTTTTGTGAAAAATAATTGTGGAAATTCCATTGAGATACCAAAAATTGATTTTATTGGATGTGATACATTTTTGGATACATTTTATATAGAGACTGATATTGTTTCATTTCTTTCTTACCCTGCACGCATGAGAGAGGTATTACATGGTTTTGCAGGATCCCAAAGACTTCTTGAGTGGGTACTTCATCTAAACAGTCTTCAACCTCCTGGAAGGTTTTTCAAAAAGATCAAGAGGGAGGAGATGATCTTACTTTAATTCGAAGCACTCTACCTCTTAAATTATAGCGACCCACCTTCTCTACCTTAGACGGACCGCTACTTGTCTACTTCTTGACTCTAATGCATGACTAAAAATGCGGAACTTTCTTTATAATCTTTTTTTTGTATTCAATCTATCTAAAAATGATATTCTAACTTTAATAGTCATGCATGATACAATGGCACATTACTAGTAATTCTAACCATTTAAACTCATCACACAAGGTTCTATAACATTTCTAAGGCACTATGAAATATGCATGCAACTTTTCTAAGCATATTTAAAGCAATAAGACTTAATTCGAAACTAACAACATCTTGGCACATGCAATAATATTTCTAGAACTTCATAGAATGTAAATCTTACTTTTCTACCGAATTTACAAGCATTTTAAGCACAATTAGGACTTAGTCCAAAAGGGAATAATAATAAGCTCAAGAATAAGTCTAAAATGCAATGTATCCACATGTTAAACTACTCATGCCCTTGCTCATCTAGTGCATTCACAAAAGTATGCATACTAATTGAAATAACATGGAATCTTCATTCTACAAAATTGAGCATGTAAAACTATCCGAAGCATAAATGTTTAATAAACTCCATAACACAATAACTTGGAATTTGGAAATCTTAAACATTGCATTTCAAATAAGTTAAACTGTCTCATCCCAAGGATCTCTCCAAGGACAGCCACCACACACACGTCACTCAGCACCGCCTCGTCACCTTCCTTCAGAATTGCTTGTCTTTACCTTTACCTGCAGTAAGAGGAAATGCAACTAATAAGCATAAAGCTTAGCAAGTACTATCTAGCTCACAAAATCTCGAAATGTGCAGGCATGCTTTTTAAACAATGTGAAATCACATGAGATACTTTTATGCTTAAAAGAAACACTAAAACATGTATAACTCAAAACATGCATACTCAAGCATTAATAAGTCTTAACTCACTTTTTTCTTGGCTTAACATGAAACTTTAGCAATTCTTTAACTTTAAATCTTTCTTTAACTTTTAGAAAACTTCCTTAAACTTTAGGAAAACTTTGCTAAAGCATATACTTGAAAATAATACTCACTTGGATCCACTTAAGACGTAAGTACCATCTTATGCGCGTTCCCTAAAAGGTTGGGGTAGCGAGCCGCCAATCCTAATAGAGCAGACCTTGGTCTACCAGGGCCAAGACCTTGGAATTGGACACCTGGATTTCTTTAACGACGCCCTTGGACGCCGGGTACTGGCCTTAGAAAATAAAATAGCTTTTCTTTCTTTTCTTTCTTATCTTTAAATGCCTTGGCATTTTATCGAACATCTTGTGTGCCCAAATCCCTAAGTCTTGACTTTTGGGGATTTCGTAAGGCCTTGGCCTTCTCTTTTCTTTTTCTTTATCTTTCTTTTCTTTTCTTATAGATTTCTTAGACCCTAAATTCACATAGGGTATTCTATCAAATATATATAAGCATATAATGAACTAAGATCACATGCAACATCTTAACAAAAAGGAAATATCTCCTTTAAAACATTTAAGGGAAAATTCTTGTGGAAAACCGCCTCTTACTGCAGGTGAGCAGTACTTACCTTGATTTCTTGGACTTACAACCGAAATTAGACGACTAGGGCTCTGGTGAAACTTGAGATCTCTACGAACCGTCCGCGCCTACATGTTCTTCTCGTCGAGATGAACGAAACGCTCCGTCCCCCTTGAGATTCCCTTAGCCGGCGCCCCTTAGGAGAGGAGAGGAGGAAAGAAAACCTAGGTTCCCTTTTGTTTTCGCCGCCCCTCCCTCGCCCCCTTCTCGCACGCAGCCGAAAATTCTCCTCCCAGGGTTTCACGCGACTTAAGCGGGGTTTAAATACCTCTTCATGAAAAAACGTAACTACTCTATAAAATTATTTCTCTCCACCTTTTATTGTGCTTGATACCCTAGCCCAGCCGGTCACTTGCGCGCCCTTAAGGGCTTGCTCCTCCTGTGGTCGCGAGTTCGAACCCCCCTGCTGCCCTTTAAAGTTTTTCTTTTTTTTAAAATACTAAACGGACTCGGAAAATTCCATAAAAATATTCTAAAAATTCCTAAAAATATCTAGAATATTTCTAAAACATTTTTAAATAGTTCTAAGGACTTTAAGGACTTAAAATGGAAATTTTGGGGCGTTACATAAATGGCTCTTGTACCTAAATCACCTTCGGCAACCTGAACATTTTGCTGTAAAGTCTAAGTGTGGGGGAGTAACGCACCATAAAATTGATCAAATGAAGGAAACTCTCTCAACTACCCATACTCCTCCACTATCACGATGGAGGTTATTTCTTGATAGACTCCGACCGTCAGAAATAAAGGGGAGTTTGTTCTTTCTTGCATTTTCCTTCATTGTATTTTTCACTTTTATGACTTCTAGAAGTAAAATTTTCTTTTAAAATGAGTTCTTGCTAATAAATGCATGAGTAGAGTAGAATGAGTAAATAGACATTGTAAATACTATGTTATTTCTTTTAGCACTTTTGTTCTTAGTGAATAAATGTATCCCTATAGGTTGTCTTCATGTCATTTTAGAATCTCTTGAAAATAAATTAAATTTGGTTGTTAAAACTTAAGGTTTGAGCTAATGGATGAAATCTTGGATGCTTGAGTACTACTTGGCTTTAGATTCTTAATTGATGACTTGAGATGGTTTATTTGCACCTAGTGAGAATTAGCCTTATTTTTTGTGACACACATATATGATTGTACTCTAGAACTTGCTTAGGTTGTTTCGAAATCATATTTCAATGATTGGATCACGTCTATAGAGGCTAATCAAATTGTTTACCTTTCCATATCAATTTTTGGCAATAATCATGTTTATTCTATTTTTCTTTCCTTATTTCCTACTCTTAACCATACTTTTCTATGGACTTGTTTGTTTGGGATGTTTCTTAATGCTATTTTGCTCGAGACGGACAAAAGATCAAGTGTGGGGGAGTTGGCTAGTGTTTTGGAAATATTTTGTATCAAAGAGGCATTTCATGTCAAGAAAAAAAAAATCTTTGCGGATGAAGCCAAAAGGTGCCAAGTTGAGTGAGTTTGGTGTCAAAGAGGCATTTTCCTAGCTAGTGTTTTGGGAAAAAAAATTTCTGTGAAGCTATTTTTGGGCAGAAATGTTTTGGACTTGCAGCTGTACTTAGCTAGGAAAATCAGTAACACTTGTATCAAGATAAACTGCAGCTGTATTTAGCAGCTACTCTGAATTGTAGCTGAACAAAATCAAGCTAATTCTGGATTGCAGCTGTATAGATCAGCATTTGTTGGATTGCGATTGATCTGGATTTACTTGCAGCTGTACTAATCTGAAACTAATGCAGAGGGTTGATGACAAGAGATCAGAATTTGTGCAAAGGCAGCAGAGTTGCAATGAACTGCTGATACATGGTCGAACACATTAAATGGAGGAAGAACATTTGATAGCTGAGTTTTTGGGGGATCTTGGAACATTAAATCTGAAAAGTGAAGCTGATTTCTGTGAATTATATAAAAGAATGGAAAGAATCCATGTGCCAAAGTAGTTGCAAGAGTGGGAAGCAAGGTTTTTATAATCAAAGAGGTTGAGAATGAAATCAGAAATGTCCATTACTGAATTTATGTAGTCATGCTGAATTGCTCCTCCCCAAATTCAACCGCTTGGGAGCAGATTTCCATCGACTAGACAATTAAATTGGAAGCTAAAATTGCTATTAAGGCAAGTGGAGCAATTTCAAACATGCTGAGCAGGAATTTTCAAGTGAAACAATTGAATTCTCCACTACTAATTGATGCTAGGATTAAATGTGTAGCTGCTGGGAAGAAATCAGAGAATTGCAAGCTCTAAGAATTGATTGCGTTGAGCTAAATTTGAAACCGAAATACAGAAAAAAAAAAGAACAAGAGTTGGAAACTAAGGGAATAGCAGATGCACTTTTTGGTAAGCTCATGGAAGTGGAAATTTTTCTTTTCAATTCAAGAATTGTAGATAGATCTGATAAGGAGTTGGGCACAACATGACTGAACAAAATGAGACCAAAAACAGAAAGTTAGCAGCCGAACCTAAAAGAAGAGAAAGCAGTGTGAAAAAAAAAGAAGAGAAGGAAGAAACAAAGTTGGTACACAATTGAAGTGTTGGCACATTAAAATCAATGAAGACATTCTCATCCAAATCAGAGTCTTGTTCCAATACATTCTGACTTTACTAGAGAGAAAGAAAAAGGAGAAAAAAAAAGATATGAGAAAAGAGAAGGGAACAAGTGGCACGCAAAGGCAAAATTGGCACATTGAGACCAATAGGGTTTTCTTCATCTAAATCAAAGGCACTATCCAAACTCTTACTCCACCACACTTTTGACTTCATTAGAGGATGGTAAAGAGAGCAAAGTGCATTTGAAATATTCTTGAGCAACCAAGTCTCCCACTTCATCAATTTTTCTATTTTCATGGCTTTCACTTCATTCTTACTATTTTCTATGTCTTTACTTGTTTTTGTAGATGTGGATCCTAATCATGAATAATGGTGGAGATTAGATAACAAGCAAGCTTATGGTAGTGCAAAAAGCATGTATGTTTGAGCGAGCTCCACTTTCATCATGAATTTAGAACTCAAGAAGAGAGCCACCAAAAAATTCCCTTGAAAGGCTAGTGAGTTAAATTCATCTCAATGAATCATGAAGGATGAAAAGGCTAAGTTGTTGATTTAAGGACGAGATACTAATCCATAGAGCTTAAATTTTTGAGAATTGACAATCTTAGGTAATTTCTTTTCATTTGCTTCTAACTATGTTTGGGAATAATCTAAGGGATACATACTTAGTAGTTTTCGCGAGACGCTCAAGTTTAAGTGTGGGGGAGTTGATAAGTAATATTTTGTTGACTATTTCAGACTCTAAAATCCATGTTTAACCCCTATTTTACATGCTTAACCTTGAATTTACCCTCGGTTCTATAGATTAGTTTTATTTTGGGCTTTATTGTAAATCCTTATACATTTGAAAGATTTTGGAACTTAATTGTGAATCTATGTTTGTAGGCTTTGAAAGGATCATGGACCGAGGTCAAGATTGGTCAGAATCAGGCTCAGATCAAGGCGATCAAGCTCTGGAGAACTGTGAGCCGTCCATTCATAAGGTAAGCAGATCTGGATCATCCAGGGCAAATCAGATGGATCCTAGCTGAGGAAAGGTAGATCTAACCTTCATAATGAGATCTGGAAGTTTAGGGGTAAATCGGAGAAAATCCAGCCGTTGGATCAAGCCAAGAGGATCTAGATCGTCTATTCAAAGATCAGGCTGATCTGGACCATCCGCCATTGATCTGGTGAATCCGAGTTGAGGTTAAGGTTAATCAAACACTTGGACCAAGATCTGAAGATATCATCCAAACCAGAGATCATTCAGCCGTTGGATCAAGATCAGAGGGATCTAGACCGTCCATTCAAAGATCAGGTTGATCTGAGCCATCCATTGCAAATCTGGAGGATCCGAGCTACTGGGAGGCAGATCGTGACCCTTGATCAACATCATCAAATTTTGGTTCAAATCGGATGAGATCCAACTGTTGGATTGAGTTAGGCAAATCTGGGTCGTCCATTGCTAAGTATTTAATCAAATTTCTCCACAGGGCACAGTGTTGCATCTTCTTCGCCGCAGCTCGATCTCTTCGGTAGTTCTTCATGTTCTTCAGCAAAATTCTTCATCCGAAGGCGTGACCACATCAATTCCGATCTTAGAGCAAGTTCTAGATCGACGGGAAGATCTTGCCGTGAGGAATCCAGCTCCAAATTGCCCAAAAAATAGAGCGGAGTTGGATTGATTCGCAGAATTCATTTTCCTAGCGATTTGTGGAGCTTACGGGTTCGAGCCTCACCCTTGTGTGACGGCAAGGAGTTCTTGAGCTAAGAGAAGGGATTGATGATAGTTTTCTTACTGAATTTTTGTTATTAGTTGTAATTTCAATTTCTGCAAGCATTCCTGTTTCTGTCTTTGTAATAGAATGTTTAGTTTCATTTTCTGAGTTGTTTCTGCCTTAATTAGGTTTCGATTTTGCAAGTTAATTAGATACATTGCTGTTTAGTGAACAATTGTTCTCAATTTTAGTTTAGTTCATGATTTAGTTCTGCGTTTCAGTTTATGTTGCTGCGTATCAGTTTTATTTTCTGTTTTTCTTGCGTATCAGCCCTTTTCATGCTGCGTATCAGTCCTTTAGTTCCTGCATTTTATATCAGTTAGTCTAGTTTATTTCTGAATCGTTTTTTATACTAGTTTGGTAAAATTGATCTCAGTTGCTTTGTTTGGTTTAGTATCCCATTCGGTTTCTAAAATTCTGCACTTCATGTTCTGAATTTCTGCCTTCAAATTCTGCATTAAGCTCATTACTGAATCGATCCATCCTTGGTCTGAATTCTTTTTCATTCATTTCTTGCAAATTTTTTCACCGATAGCTCCGCTTTCCAAGCTTAATCGATCAGTTAAACTTCTAAATTGCCAGTTTGCAATTTCTGCAACTTTTCCATTTTATGTTTGGCACATCAGTTTTGTTTCCTTTTCTGCGTATCAAGGTTGCTGCAATTCTGCATTTTGTATCAAGCAACAATTCAGCATTTGATTAGTGCCAAGTTAAACATAGATTCTGGTGTGCCATTGCATTTGAATCCAGCTTGTTTTGAACTCGGTTTGTTTAGAATTTCAGATCTCATTTCTGCAAATTCAATTACAGTTTCTGCATTTGTATCAATTGCAATTACAGCACTGATAGGGTACAGCTTGCTTAGCATTAGATTTGCTTTGAGTTCCAAATTCTTTCCTGCATTTTAGTTTTCATTGCTGCATGTTGTATTAAGTGAAGATTCGGCTTTGAATGGTAATTCATTTCTGCATTCATTAGTCTTTCTTGAAAATCAGTTTTGTGAACTTCACAGCTTGCTTGCATTCGATTTGCATTGGTTAGAGTTAATTTCCTCATTGGTTGAGTTGTAAATTGCAACTACCTAGTTTAAATTCGCTTAGTTAAGTTTCCTTCTCTTTTCCTTATGTTTTCATTTCTGAATTGCAAACCAAACCCAGATTTTATTTGAAACCCAAAAATTTCAACGACACATAAACTCAAGCTCGAATCAAACACCCTCAACTAGCCCTAGGAAAAATACGACCTGTGGCCCCTTTACTACGTTTTCATCTTTGATAGCAAAAAGGGTTTCCAGCTTTACAAATATCTAAATTTTGAGACCCACATTCATGACACCTAGTTCGGGTCCATCAGTCACACACTAAGGACATGATGCTTCGGGAGCTCGAGTTGGGAACTCGGGAGATCTGAGCCCGAGTTAGGAACTCGGGAGGTCAGTTTGGAGCTCGAGTTGGGAACTCGGGAGCGTGAGTGGGAGCTCAGCAGACTGGGGTTGGAGCTTAGCACTCGGGAGACTGGGTCGGCAATCGGCAGACTGGGCTGGGAGCTCGGCAAACTGAGTCGGAGCTCGGCAGACTGAGCTGGGAGCTCGGCAGACTGGGGTCGGAGCTTGGCACTCAGGAGACTGGGTCGGCACTCGGAAGACTAGGCTGGGAGCTCGGCAAACTGAGTCGGAGCTCGGCAAACTGAGCTGGGAGCTCGGCAGACTGGGGTCGGAGCTCGGCACTCGGGAGACTGGGTCGGCACTCGACAGACTGGGCTGGGAGCTCGGCAAACTGAGTCGTAGCTTGGCAGACTGAGCTGGGAGCTCGGCAGACTAGGGTCAGAGCTCGGCACTCGGGAGACTGCGTCGGCACTCGGCAGACTGGGCTGGGAGCTCGGCAGACTGAGTCAGAGCTCGGCAGACTGGGTCGGGAGCTCGGCACTTGGCACTCGGCAGACTTGGTCGGGGGACCGGTCGGAAGCCTGAGAGGCCCGGTCGGGATTAAAGGGAAATTCATTAAAGTGTTTAATGAAGGGAAAAGAAAAGATTCTTTTCTTGCATTGGAAATGATAAAGAGCCACATGAAAAGATTATTGGTATTAATGAAGGAAGCCAAAGAGACACAAACCTCTTCATATTCATGGGATGAGTATAAACGAGGGCCTTGTGACTTTGGATGAGGTCTTCTTCCTCTCCTTCTTCCCTTTCTTCTTCCCTCTCTCATATTCCTCCTTTGGCCGAAACCCTACTGTAGGGTTTTTGGTGTTCTGCGAGCTACCTCAAGTTGCTAGCACAACTAAGGTAGCTCTCCCAAAGTTGAGAGATTATGTCCGTGTGGATACGAATAGAGGCATTGACACTTGAACGTGCAAGAGATGCAGCGCACCTTGGACGAGCGGGATAAGCAAAGGGCACGCTCCGAAGGTATATCTTCTTTAGAAGTAGATGTAGATCAACTTTGTACGAGTTTTTCTTTCGCATGGATCGCTCGAGGGTTCTTGTTTCCGCTGCATTTTTATGTTTTTGTGCCGGGAGAACCCAACACTTGGTGATTCCGGTTCTCGGTAGCTCGTCACCCACACGACGTCCGTGAGGGGAGGGACATAAGGTAGAAGACTACGAGGTAAAGGAAGGTATAAATTTCTTCCTTGGCTCCTTGTTAATTCATGTGTATGTTAATTAATTATTATGGTTTTGATTATTTGATAATCATTGTCAATAATTAATTAATTGGACCCCGATAATAAACACAAAAACCGACGATCCACTCGTCGTCTTTTTTGCAGTCGTTCGGTTAGGCGAATTACAAGGCTCGATCTTTAAATTGGCCAAGTTGTAATTCGAATCGATCGATACGATGACAAGATGGTCATTTGGGAGACGGGTCTCCATTCAAATTAATTTTTAATCCGTAGGCATGGAGAGGTCTCTCAAAGACGACCAAGCATTCTCTTAGGAAGCCCGCCAAGCCATACCCATCAATTTTTCCTCTTCTCCTCCTCTCCTTGGCTTGGGCGTGCGACGCAAGGAGGCCTAGGCTGGCGCATCAAGTAGGCAAGGAGGAGGAAGAAGGGAAAGCAAGCTTCTTCTTCTTCTCTTTCTTTCCTTCACTTCTCTCCCTTAGCCGGTGCACCATCTCCTTTGGAATAGGGCCGGTGCACCATCTCCTTTGGAATAGGGTCGGTGCACCATCTCCTTTGGCTAAGGGCTGGCGCACAAAGAAGGAGAAAGGAAGAAGAAGGGTATTGGTGGCTTTCATTCTGGGAAGATCGTCGCCCACACGACGTCCAAGAAGGAGGATAGGAATACAATAGAAGATCAAGAGATATACCTTTATTTTTCTATTACGCTTGTATTTATTTGTTTTTCTCTTGGATCCTGAATCAAACACAAGAACCGGTGATCAAGACTTTATCTTCTATTCCGCTACTAATCGATCAAGGAGCTTGATTACTTGAGCAACTAGTTTGTTCAAGCGATCACTCAATCGAAAAGCAAGGTAGATGATGTAGGTCATTCGAGAAGATTTCTTTCTCTATCCAGATTAGTTCTAATCTATAGAATTTAATCTGGGGATATAGGGAGGAATCTCAACGTCAAAAGGAAGTCCAGTTCGGGGTCCTCGGGAAGGCATTTTATGCATACCTTTGTGCATCCTGATTACTTACCGATTCTCCGAGGTTGTTGAGTCCCGTGATTAGCTCCTTAAGTTTTGCATGTAATCGGGCAACTAACTCTCCTTCTTCCATTTAGAGATTGCTGAGTTGATTCTGAAGTATGTCTCTTTTTGCTAGTTTGGCTTTGGAGGTATCTTTGTGAAGTTCCAAGAACTTTTTTGAAAGTTTCTTTGTCGATCGGTAGTTCCCTATTCGGTTGACTTCTTCGCAGGTAGTACGGTCAGCAAATGGAACTTTGCTTTCCCGTTTGTCACAAAATCTACTTGCTCCTTCTTTGTCCATAGGCTTTTGTCTTTAACTTTGTTGTCGACGTCTTTGGGAGCTATAAAATCATTTTTCATTATTAAAAATAATTCAAAATCAGTTTTAAAGAATACTTGTATTTTTCACTTCCAACTAGCAAACTTTCCCTCGAACTTTGGCAGTAGATGACTGGTCCGACCATTTTGTAAGTTGCTTCAGATGACACTGAGTCCTTCTAGAGCATCTTTGCCCTGATACCACTTGTCGATGATCGTGCAGTCGACAAGAGGGGAGTGAATTGCCCCTGAACAAATAAAACCGATCTCTTATTTTTGCTCAACAAAGATGGAAGTTAGTTCACAATAAAAATAATAATATCAAAATGAAATAACACAGAAAAAGAAAGAAGTTAGACAGTTACTTGGTTTGCAACCAGGAAGGTTGTTAATCCAAGATAAAATGTAGCTCAATTCTCCTGAATAACTCCTTTGGGCAGAGAAGCCTCTTATACAATGAATAGCTCAAAAAATAGTGAAAAACCAAAATGGAATTCGAATATAATGAATTGCTATTTTGGAACTAAGCTCTGGGAGCCTATTTATAGCCCCGGTCAACTTTATCCGAATGCTGATATGGCACAATAGGGGGGCCCGAGTGCTTAGGGGCGCTTGACACATGTCTTGGAAGTTATCTTTTCACACCGTTCGTAAACGGCTAAGTTGGGGATAGGATTTACTTCTCGAACGCCTATATACACTGGGGCGCCCGGGAATATAGGCGTCCGAGAACCTGGGTACCCTAAAACATAGGGGCGCCCGAGTGGCTTTGGTTAGCTTCTTGTTGACCAATCTCTAGTGGGTCCTCTTAGGTAATTTCGGGCCTTCCAGAGTTGGGCTCACCCAAACCCTCCTCTAGCCTTCTCCTCAAGGACGCTTCCACCCGAGCCTGTTGGCTCCTTTCCCATACCATCCTTCTCAATCGTTGTGTCTTCCACTTGACTTCCTGATCCTAAGATCCTGTACACTTGACACAGGGATCAAACATAGTTGGATCTAACTTGACTCGGTTGATCACATCAAAACCTATCTGGGATACCTACACAATCATTATCAAAACATTGTTATTATATGTGAGCTATTAGGTTTAGGCATCAATAAACTAGAATAAGGATCTTCCAAGGATTGAGTGGTCGCTAGATTCGGCAATTCTCCTTTGCTCATGCCATCTAGCAATTAGCCTATATTAAAAAAGAGTCACAGACTTTGATACAATTTATTCCTTTGCCTAATTGTACTATGATGCAGTGACAGGATGACTAGTTGTTAATTCAGGTATCTGCGCTTTAATTTCTAATTATAACACATTTTACAGAATTTTTTTTTCAAATAGGGTGCAAATCCTGAGACGTTGGGCTTCTAGACCGCCCGCCACAAGCACTTCCCAATTTACCTTGGCGGCCGGTGGAAAACTTCTGTAAAGCCCGAGCCGACCACTTCATATTCACCTGTTACCTGGTTCGTATTTTTTTTTAATTGTTAACATCACTCAATGTCTCACTTCCTTTTCTAAGGAAGGCTAGGGGTTTGACTCTCAAAAGCAGCTGTCCACCAGAAAGCTTAATCGGAATCTTTTTCATCCTTTCTCATGCCTAGCAACTATGACATAAGAACATGTTATACGATGGACAATCGTAGTTGATGAGTATGAATTTGTTAGCTTATGTAAGGTTAAAGTGATATGAGGTAGACATAGATGTTAAATTCTGTCAATTTTAACATACTAAGGTTTGCCCATTTTTGTTCTTTTGGAGGGAAAGTTATTAAGGAGCATTAAGTCACATTGTGCAGCCATCATCTATTTGAACTGGGAGGAAGATTCATACCATAATGGTATGCTCTGTTTTAATATTCGGTATCGTTGTGGTTACTGCGCACAAGCAAAACGGATAAATGAAAATGCTTCCAAAAGTTTAGTCTTTCTTAATTGTTTTTGTTGGGTTCTCCCGGCACAAAAACATAAAAACGCAGCGGAAACAAGGGCCCACGAGCGATCCATGCAAAAGAAAACTCGTACAATGTTCATCTATCTAATAGATTTATCTACAGTGTATACCTTTGGAGTGTGCCCTTTGCTTATCCCGCTTGTCCAAGGTACGCCGGATCTCTTGCACATTCAAATGTCCGTGCCTCTACTCGTATCTACATGGACACAATCTCTCAACTCTGGGAGAGTTACCTTAGTTGTGCTAGCAACTTGAGGTAGCTTGCAGAAGACCAAGAACCCTACAATAGGGTTTCGGCCAAAGGAGGAAGATGAGGGAGGGAAGAAGAAAGGGAAGAAGGAGTGGAAGAAGAAGAAGACCAAGACCTTATCCAAAGTCACAAGACCCTCTTTTATACTCATCCCATGAATATGAAGAGGTTTGTGTCTCTTTGGCTTCCCAATAAAGAGCACATCTTTTCATGTGGCTCTTTATCATTTCCCATGCAAGAAAAGAATCTTTTCTTTTCTCTTCATTAAACACTTTAATGAATCTCCTTTTAATCCCGACCGGGCCCCTCGGGCTTCTGACCGGTCTCTCGACCAAGTCTGCCGAGTGCTGAGCTCTCGACCCAGTCTGCCGAGCTCCGACCCAGTCTGCCGAGCTCTAACCCAGTCTGCCGAGTGTCGACCTAGTCTGCCGAGTGACGACTCAGTCTGCCGAGCAGATCTCCCGATCTGACTTCCCGAGTTCCCAACTCGGGCTCGGACTTCCCGATCTGACTTCCCGAGTTCCCAACTCAGGCTCGGACTTCCCAAGTTCCCAACTCGGGCTCAGGCTTCCCAAGTTCCTAACTCGGGCTCCCTAACTGACCTCCTGAGTTCCCACTCGGGCTCAGGTCTCTCGAGTTCCCAACTCGGGCTCAGGCCTCCCGAGTTCCCAACTCGGGCTCAGGCCTCCCGAAGCATCGTGTCCTTTGTGTGTGACCCAATAGGTTCTCGTGACGTTGGCAATGCGCCTAAACACTTTAGACACATAAGCAATGAGCGGCATCTAGCAATGCATCATTGCTACCCAAGTAACAAGAAAAGTCGAGATCCGACTAAACCTCCGTGACTATGACAGTGTATGACTTTGTCCTTCTATCTTTGATATCTAGATTGGCCAATGAGGCATAGACCGTATCATCCTCAATTAATCTATGTGTTTCTTGATCCCTGAGTAGACTGTAATGCCCGAAAATTCTCGAAACTAATTTTAGAAATATCTTAGAATTTATTCCAAATTTATGGATATTTTTATGGAATTTTTCCGTAAACGAAAGTGGCAAAAAGGGTTATAAATAGAAAATCGCATGGGTGGGAATCGAACCCTCCACCCACACTGTGAGAGTCGAATGGGCGGACCAGCTGCGCTGGGTTGTTTTGTTGAAATAGATTGAGCGAAACAATAGATAAGGTATAATTAGGTAAATTCGCCCCCATAAGTATAAATAGATAATTAAAGAGAGAAATTTTATTTCCTCTCAAAACCCTCTCTTCCTCGCCCAAAACTCACGCACGCCGCCCCCTCTCCTCCCTTGGGCGAAAACACACCAAGCCCTAGGGCTCTCCTCCGGTGGTCGGCCAAGGCTCTTCTCCGAGAGATTTTCCTATATTCGGAATCCCCGCGACGAGAGGAACGCGTGAGCGCGAAGAAATCTCCGAGACTTTATGTTTCTCCGGAACCTCCGACGTCGTTCTTGGTTGTAAGTCCAAGATATCGACGTAAGTACTGCTCACCTGCAGTAAGAGGCGGTTTTCCCGCAAGAATTTTCCCTCGAAAGTTTTAGAAGAGATATTTCCTTTTTGTTTAAGATTTTGCATGTGATCTTAGTTCATTATATGCTTGTATAAGTTAATTAAGTACCCTATATGAGGTTAGGGTCTAAGAAAAGTTATGAGAAAAGAAAAGAAAAGATAAAGATAAGAAAAGAAAAGGCCAAGGCCTTAAGAAATCCCCAAAAGTCAAGACTTAGGGATTTGGGCACACAAGGGGCTCGTTAAAATGCCAAAGCATTTAAAGATAAGAAAGAAAAGAAAGAAAAGCTATTTTATTTTCTAAGGCCAGTACCCGGCGTCCAAGGGCGTCGTTAAAGAAATCCAAGTATCCAATTCCAAGGTCTTGGCCCTGGTAGACCAAGGTCTGCTCTATTAGGATTGGTGGCTCGCTACCCCAACCATTTAGGGAACGCGCATAAGATGGTACTTACGTCTTAAGTGGATCCAAGTGAGATATTATTTTCAAGTATATGCTTTAGCAAAGTTTTTCTAAAGTTTAAAGAAGTTTTCTAAAAGTTAAAGAAAGATTTAAAGTTAAAGAATTGCTAAAGTTCAAGTTAAGCCAAGAACAAGTAAGTCGAGACTTATTAATGCTTGAGTATACATGGTTTAGTTTTCTTTGAAGCATAAAAGTATCTCATGTGATTTCACATTGTTTAAAAAGCATGTTTGCACATTTTCGAGATTTTGTGAGCTAGATAGTACTTACTAAGCTTTTTGCTTATTAGTTGCTTTTCCTCTTACTGCAGGTAAAGGAAAATGCAAGCAATTCTGAAGGAAGGCGACAAGGCGGTGCTGAGTGACGTGTGTGTGGTGGCTGACCTTGGAGAGGTCTTTGGGACAAGATGAATGAAGGACTTATAGTGCATTTATTATAAAGTCTTAGTTTAAGTTAGATCATATAGCATTGATCCAAGTATTTGCGTTTTAGATATTTTGCATGTCATAAAACCATGAGTAAAGATTCCATGTCATTTTATTTAGCATACATATCCTTATGATTGTCTTGGATGAGTATGAGTGTGAGTAGTTTTGAATATTGATACTTGATGAAGCAAATTGATGCATGTGCCAAGATATTGGTAGTTTCCCTTTGAATCAAGTTTTATTGCTTAAACATGCTTAGAAAAGTTGCATACACATTCCAAAATGCTTTATTAAGGTGTAGAACATGTATTTTGGTATTATGAATGCATAGGAGTTAAGTTTGGTACAAAACTCTAGTTTAAAGTTCATATAGATTTTCATAACTTAATTTCTTCCGCAAAAGTTCTAATTTCGAGTTTATGAAGTTGTTTTGATTGGCTAAAATATTTAGGAAACTAGTATAGAGTATAGAAATGGTGGTGTGTCTTTGTATGACTTGAAACTATAAGTTTGGTGGACCATTGAGACAAGGTTTCGAATCTGAATTTCAGATTTTCAGGCGTGCCAGTCGACTGGTTCAGTATCAGTCGACTGCCCTATCGAACAGTAGCTTCTGTTCGATGCATCAGTCGACTGCCAAGAGGCCAGTCGACTAGTGCCGCGCCCAGAAACTTTCTGTGGCCGATACCAGTCGACTGGTTAGATCGCAGTCGACTGGTACCAATGCAGAGAAGTGCTATAGATGAAAAGAAGCGTGTCATTGTATCATGCATGACTATTAGAGTTAGAATATCATCCCTAGATGGATTTAAAAGAAAAAAAAGAAGTTCCGCATTCTTAGTCGTGCATTAGAGTCAAGAAGTAGATAAAGTAGCGGACCGTCTAAGGTAGAGAAGGCGGGTCGCTACAGGTGGTATCAGAGCAGTTCCCATTCTCCAACATCACACACACATCAGCATCAACCTTGCCGTCTTCAAGTAAGAAAGTTTTAAGTTTCAGTTTTTCTATTGCTCCTTTACTTAATTGCAGTATAGAGAAATGCTTAAGTACTTACTCATATGTGCATAGAACAAGGAAGCATGTTTAATACCTTAGTATCACGGAATCATGTTTACTCCCTAGAATGGATATTAGGTTACTAAGTAAGAAGACAAGTTTATACCTAGAGAGGTAGTAGTGATTTCTTGTTCCCTTATGCATTATTAGATGGCAAGAAGAGGCCGAGCTCCTAATGCAAGGAACGGAACCCCAGTTCAAGATAACAATGAGCCTGGCACAGAACAGCCAAACCTGATGGCGGTCATTGCTCAAATGCAAGCTCAGATTTCAGAGCAACAGAAGACCATCGCCACACTGATGGCAAATCAGCACCCAGAGCCCCCTACACCACCCACAGCAGGAGTGGAAACTCCAGTGGTGGCTGAAGTTCCACCAGTCACACAGGAGACCCCTGTCGTGAACCGAAGACAAGAAGCATACCTCGTCCAGTGGCAGAGGCTGAAACCCGAAAGCTTCTCAGGCACGACTGAGCCCTGGGATGCCCAGGCTTGGTTCAAGACTTTAGAGAGCACAATGGAGCTTCTTGACTGGCCAGAAGTCGAGAAGGTCAAATGTGCCTCCTTCTGCCTAACTGGAGATGCTCGTATGTGGTGGGAGCGAGTCAAGAGTAAGAGGATAGTCAACCAGATGAGCTGGGCAGATTTCGAGCAAGAGTTCTATGAGGAGTTCTTCCACATGCGGGTTACCAACAAGCACTACGAGGACTTCATGGAGTTCAGACAAGGTAACCTACCAGTGGGAGAAGCAGTCGCGATGTTCAACAGACTAGCTCGCCTCTGCCCAGAGCTAGTCAGCACAGAGAAGGAGCGAGTCAGACTGATGCTCCGCATGCTGAACCCTGAAATAGCACTCAACGTGAACAGCGGGGCGCACCGACCCCAGACCAACGAGGAGTTGGTTAGTAGTGCTCTAATCTCAGAGCACTATCTGAATAGCATCAAGGCACAGCAAACGCAGCAGAAGCCAGTCCTGATTGAGAACAAGACAACAGGAGGCCAAAAGCCTCAGCCGAATAACCAGAACTGGAAGAACAAGAACCACAAAAGGAAGCAATGGCCTGGCAGCCAAAAAGGAAACCAAGAGAACAAGCAAGCTAGGTACCCACCTTGTCCTAAGTGTGGGAGGACCCATCCAGGAGCATGCCTTTTGGGTGTAACTGGATGCTACTCATGTGGACAAGAGGGACACAGATCCAGAGACTGCCCAAACAAGTTTAAGGTACTTCCTCAGCAGTCTGTACAGTATGGAGGCAAGCCTCAGTTACATTACATGCCTACTATACTGGAGGGACCTCAGATCAGTCAGGGAGGGTTGGAAGCAGCACCAGTTCCAACCAATGCCAGAGTCTTTTCCCTCACGAAGGAAGAAGCTGCCAGCGCCTCCACGGTCGTAACAGGTCAAATAGTTATTTTTCAGCATTTAGCTACTACACTGTTTGACACTGGGGTGACCCATTCTTTCGTATCAGTACCTTTTGCTAGTAAGTTACAGGTGCCTGCAGAGAGTTGGGAGTCCAGATTCCTGACAACTCTCCCTTCAGGGGAAATCATGGAATCCACCCAGCGGCTCCGGGCTGTGCCAATCAAGATTTCAGACCGAGAGCTATATGTCGATCTGATAGTCCTTGCGATGCAAGACTTCGACATCATACTGGGCATGGATTTCCTCAGTAAGTACAGCGCTTCAGTGGACTGCCGTAGAAGAAAGGTGGTTTTCAGCCCAGAAGGAGAACCACCATTCGAGTTTCAAGGAGCCCCAAAGAGGAAGACTCAGAAATTCCTCTCAGCCTTGGCAGCCCACCAGATGCTAGAGCAAGGGTGTGCTGGTTTTCTTGCACACGTAGTGGACTCAGAAGCAAGGAAAGAACTCAAGCAGGAGGATGTACGGGTAGTCTGCGAATATCCAGAAGTGTTCCCAGAAGAACTACCTGGACTACCGCCCAACAGGGAGGTGGAATTTGAGATTGAGCTGGTGCCAGGTACCGGTCCGGTCTCAAAAGCCCCATATCGTATGTCTCCTGCAGAGCTGAAAGAATTACAA
>JAGFNQ010007696.1:0-132949 GCA_024364735.1 Boesenbergia rotunda | reverse complement strand
TTGGATTCCGACATGCTAAACCTTTCTAGCACTCGGTCTATATATGTAGATTGCGAAAGACCAAGCAATCATTTTGATCTATCTCTATAGATTCTAATCCCAAGGATATATGTTGCTTCTCCCAGGTCTTTCATGGAGAAAGTTTTGGACAACCAAATTTTAACTGTCTGTAAGACTGATATATCGTTTCCTATAAGTAATATGTCATCGACATATAACACTAGGAATACGACTGCACTCCCACTAACCTTCTTGTACACACAAGGTTCGTCAGGATTTTGTGAGAAATCAAACTCTTTGATTGTCTCATCAAAACGGATGTTCCAGCTCCTGGATGCTTGCTTTAGTCCATATATGGATCGTCGAAGCTTGCATACTTTGGTTTTATTAACCGATGTGAAACCTTCAGGTTGTATCATGTATACATCCTCAAGCAGGTTTCCATTAAGGAAAGCTATTTTCACATCCATTTGTCATATCTCATAATCATAATGAGCTGCTATGGCCAGGAGCATCCGAATGGATTTAAGCATAGCTACTGGCGAATAGGTTTCGTCATAATCAATTCCTTGTTTCTGACGATATCCTTTTGCCACTAATCTAGCCTTAAAGGTAATAACATTACCTTCCATGTCGGTTTTCTTCTTGAAAACCCACTTGCACCCTATGGGCTTAATCCCTTCAGGTGGGTTAACCAAGTCCCATACTTGATTTTTGTACATGGAATCCATTTCCGACTTCATGGCTTCAAGCCATTTATCCCTTTCTGAATTTTTCAGAACATCTTCATAACTGATAGGTTCGTCATCGTTAATGAGTAACACGTCGTTCGATTCACTTATGAGAAATCCGTATCTCTCTGGAATATTGCGTGTCCTATCAGACCTACGAAGAAGTGGTGTTGTTTTAGGTTCAACTGATAGCTCATCATTATGAGTTATTGGTTGTGGGTCTAGACTAGGTGTCTCTGTAATGTCTATTGGAGTTTCTTGAACTTCTTCAAGTTCAATGCTACTCCCACTGTTTTCTTGTAAAAGAAATTCTTTTTCTAGAAATACAGCATGCCTTGAAACAAACACCTTTTGTTCCAAGGGATGATAGAATTGGTAACCTTTCGTTTCCTTAGGGTATCCAATAAATAGACATTTATCAGACTTAGCATCCAATTGTCTGATACAGTCCGCTTTACATAAGCAGGACAACCCCATATCTTTAGGTGAGATAAATGAGGTTTCTTACTATTCCACGTCTCATATGGAGTAGTAGAGACTACCTTGTCGGGACTCTGTTTAGTAAGTAAACAGCTGTCTTAAGCGCATAGCCCCAAAAGGATTTTGGAAGAGTTGCATGATTCATCATAGATCTAACCATGTCCATCAAGGTTCGGTTACGCCTCTCAGATACACCATTATGCTGTGGTGTATATGGCGGAGTCCATTGAGACAATATCCCATTGTCCCTAAGATAATCTTGAAACTCTTGACTTAAGTATTCACCACCCCGATCGGATCGAAGTATCTTAATACTTTTGCCAAGCTGTTTCTCTACTTCACTTCTGAACTTTTTGAATTTCTCAAAAGCTTCAGATTTGTGTTTCATTAAGAACACATACCTGAATCGTGAGTGATCATCGATAAAGGTAATGAAGTAGCTATAACCTCCTTGTGCAAGAGTTGACATTGGTCTACATACATCAGTATGTATTAGACCAAGCAATTCTCCCACTGGTTTACCTTTTCCGAAAAGGATAATTTGGTCATCTTGCCTTTTAAGCATGATTCACATGTATCTAATGAACCGGGTTTAAATGATTCCAGAATTCCACATCGGTGTAATTTGGTCATGCGTTTCTAACTTACATGGCCAAGACGACAATGCCACGTATAGGAGTCTATTTGATTATCTATTCGAGCACGTTTGTTGCTAACATCGATATTGAAAACGTCACCGGATAAATCTAACGTGTAGATACCATTGCATAAAGTTTCGGTCCCATAAAGAACACCATTTAAAGTTATGTAACAGGAATTGTTACTAAAAATTAAATGATAACCCTTTCCATTCAAGCATGAAATAGATACAATGGTCTTTATTAATGAAGGGACAAAATAACAATTATCCAATTCTAAGACAAGTCCAGTAGGGAGCTTTAGCAAATATGTTCCGATGGCAACAGTAGCAATCTTTGCTCCATTTCCAACTCGCAAATTCGCTTCTCCCTTGACGAGTCTTCTTCTATTCCTTAGCCTCTGTATGTCATTACATATATGTGAGCTACACCCAGTATCAAGTACCCAGGTGTACGAGGAAATAGAGTGACATTCAATAACGAAGATACCTGAAGATGATGGGGCATCGGATGCCTTCTTCTTAAAGGACTCAAGATAAACCTTGCAGTTTCTTCGCCAGTGGCCCTCCTTGCCGCAGAGATGGCAAGTGCCTTTTGGTGCCTTTTCAATCTTTTTGGCCTTTTTCTTCCTTCCCTTATTTTGTTCTTTGGGCTTCCTCATAGAGCCTTTCTTTGAGGAACCAACTAACAGTACCATCTTCTGATCCTGCTTTACAGAAGGCTCTATAGTCTTCAGCAGGTTAAGCAACTCAGGAATGGTAGTCTCCAGTTTGTTCATCCGATAGTTCATCACAAATTGTGAGTAACTCTTGGGCAACAATGCAGAATTAAGTCAATACTTAGTTCTGATCCATTGCAAATCCGAGTGTGCCTAGTCGCTCAATGTACCCCAACATCTTCAACACAAACTGTGAGACAGAAGTGTCTTCCTGCATCTTAGAGGTGAAGAGGAGTTTGGAGACCTCAAACCTTTCGGATCTCGCCTGCTCGTCAAACAGCTCATGAAGATGGAAGCGATGGTATGAGCATCCATATGCTCATGCTGCTTTGTAGCTCAGGTACCATAGCGGCAAGCATGATGCAACTCGCAAGTTCAGAATCGGCCATATGTTTCTGATAGGCCACTAATTGGTCTGGAGTTGCATCTTCAGGAGGATGGTTGAGAAGTTGTTCTTCAAGGACATAAACAAGCTTTTCTGCCTTGAGGACTATCCTCAGGTTTCGAAGCCAGTCCATGAAGTTTGGCCCAGTCAGCTTATTGATGTCCAAAATGGAACGCAAATTCAGAGAAGACATGATCAGGTGATTATCCTAGAAATACAAATTGAGCTTATGTGATAAGAATGATAAAGAATGCATCAATATACATTAATTAAATCCTATTTATTTTTCGAATTGAATAACCCTTTTTATCAATTCGGGAGATCGTAGGAACATCTCCAAATAGGTTGATATCCAACCATAGATAAGAACAACCATGGCTAGAGTCATCAAGTTATTCTTAGCTATGAAGGTAGGTAATTGTACCGATTACATATTATACATATGTAACTATCACATTATGCTATCAACTAATTGAATGTTTGTATAAATCATTGGGTTGTTAACTCATTAACAAGTATGCAACAATATACATAGCACCCAACTGCACCTCTCTTTACATCGACCTTGGCTGTGGCACAACAAATCGATGCTCCAAGCTTAAGGCTGACCCATTAATCAAGAAATAGTTTTAACATGGTTGGAGCTCATTCAATCGTTTAGTCAGGCTTGGATGTGTCCAACAACCAAAACTAAGGATTGACCTCTTTCAATCGTTTAGTCAGGCTTGGATGTTGAGGTTCAAGCCGGGCATGGATGTGTCCATCAACCCAAACGAGAAACAAAACTCCGGTTCTAACCATATTAATGGAAGGTGTTGGCCTTAATATTTTGTAAGGAGTTTTGGGTCTCATCCTTTTCTTTTATGCACATTCATGACATGTAATTATATCATGTTCTAACGATTTCCTTAATAAAGTATGTATGTGACTTAATTTATCAAGTCTCATTAATTGAATTAGGAACCGAATTTCCTAATTTTAATTTCATACTTTATTCAAGGAATTATTTTTGGGAAACAATTTCCTAAATTATCATAATCAATTTCGGAATTAATATATTTAAGACTTTGATTTCTCTAAATCAAATCTTATTAAATTAAGAGACAGATTCCCTTAATTCAACCACATATTATTTTCATGAAAATCTTATTTAAGGAAATATACTCTATAGGAAACAATTTTCCTAATTAATTTTGGAGACAATAATATGTAAGAGCATCACCTCATAAATCAAATAAGGAAATTATCATTTGAGAATCACCTCAAAAATTTTCAAGATTTGATCACATATTTTATTTATGAAAAATTAATATCAATAACTTAATTTGGATGGCTTCCCGAGGCTCAATCCAAATTAAACATTTGACAGCTTAAATATAATTTAGGAAATTTAATTATAACAACTAACTTTAAATTGGACGGCTCCCTGAGGCTCAATCCAAAATAAAGAATTTTGTAAATAATTTAATTTCCAATTATGAATTTAAATGTCAATTAATATTCCCATAATTTGTCTAGACTTTCTTGAAAGAAAGTACCCAAAATTGCGAGCATTCCATAAATCGAAAGATTCCGAAAATAAAAGGTTTTTAGAATAATTGTATGTTTATGGTACAAAAAAAACTTACGTATTTCCAAAATTGAAAAATTTCTAAAATGGGAAATTTGTAAAATTGGAAAGTTTCCAAAAATGGTAACTTTTCACAATTATCATAAAATTTCAGAAACAGAGATATTTCAAAAGTTTGCAAAATTTCATGAGGATTTCCAAACTTTGAAATTCCTAAATCGAAAATTTACCATAATTGGAAAGTTTCCATAATTGGAAAATTTTCCAAAATTGAGATCATGACAAAGGTTTCCGCAAAAACAATTATATGATTATGTCGAATACAAACCTCGCTCTGATACCACTGTTGGGACCGGGTACATGTTGACATGGATGCGGGTTCGTAATTTTAAAATTAATTACGTGCAGCGGAAGGTTTAGCATAAATAATTTCTCAAATTATTTAACCACACATCTAAGCATGCAATTTTATCTTGTTTAGACATGATCATATATTTAAAATTTTGCAGAAACATAAACTAATTTACGTAATACCTCGCGTAACTCGAAGGAAGGGACGAGATCCAACCGTAAGCGTCCCTTGGAAGCTCCGCCTCTATTCGTGTCCACGTCAAGTATCTTCGGGATGACTTCGCAAAACCACGAGTTTCGTGTTCTCGAGAACTACTAGATTCTCCGAGAACGCGAAAAGAAAAAACCAAGAGAGAAGTCGGAAGACTAACCACAAAAGGATGGCCGGAATCAAAATTCCGGCGAAGTAAAAGAAGGGGCTTGCGACAAAAAGATCCTTGCGGCAAACTCTAATTCCGGCAGCACCTTCTTCCGGCCAAGAGATGGCCGGAGCTTCCTTCTCCGGCAGCAGGTGGTGGTCGGCAGGGAAAGGGCAGGGGCGACCAGCTGGTTCTCCTTCTTGGGGCTGGTTGGCGCACGGCAAGAAGGGGAGAAGAGAAGGAGAGAGAGAGGGAGAGAGCCTATGCCTTTTTCTCTTCGATTATTTTTCAAGCCTTGCCTTGGGTCCTTTATATAGTAGCCTCTCAACCATCAAGCCTCTCAAATATTGAATAACTTATTCCATCATGCCAAGATTGATTTTATATCATGGTTAAAATCATATTTTAATTCATGATAAAAATCAATCAAGTCTCTTCTCTCCTATGGAATAAATTTCCTTATCATGGTAAATCAATCCATGATTGATTTTATAAAATAAACAAATCCATGGTTCATTTTAATTTCCATGAAGAAATAAATCAAACCTTGGTTTATTATAAAACAAACCACACTTGGTTTATTTTATAAATTTATCTAAAAACTTGGTTCTCTCCCTTTGTTGTGGCCGGCCAAGCAAAGTGGATGGAGGCCCTCTTTGGCCGGCCCATCCAAGCCACGCTCCAATGAATTAAACTTATTTAATTCATCTATTAAGTCTTCAAAAGACTTAGCCATTTTACGCTTCCTGTGCGTCTCTGAAAAATTCAGATTCGACTTATCGTTTGGCTCAAACAAACCTAATCTCTCTTGATTGGAAAATCCAATTTTTAACTAATTTTAAATCCCTCAGATTACTCGTAGTGCGTGTGACTAAATAGGCTTTCGATTTATGTTGGCCGTCTATAATTAATCAATTATAGAACGATCATGAGTGGCACCTAGTAGTACATCATGATCCCCAATTAATCGAAAGATCAACGGTTGACCTCAGAAACAATTCTGAAACCCTTCAGCAGCTTTAATGAATCGTGCCCCATTCCCTTCACCATCTTATACCCACTTGGTTCAGGACATGGTCTATGTGTGTCAGTTCCCACTAGGATGACTACGTCACACCTAGCCCAAGTAACGTTTTCTCGTCCTACGGATTCTAATTACTCTCATGTATTTAAGAGATTCATACTCTGAACATGTTATGTTGTGGCCAGAGGCTTCGAGTAACAATCTGACGATAGGCCTCGGGTATACATCTCCTCGCAAGGAGTGGTGAATCCTTTGTAGGCTGTTCAAACATCTTCGGGCACTTCGGCTTATACCCAATCATCCTGGGTCCACACCTTCTTGGAGATGCTTGCTTAAGATGTCAAAGTATATGTCACCACGACAAAGATGACTTGAACACTGCAAGTTAAAGGAACATCGCACTTAAGCCGCAGTAAGAACTTCACTGACATATCTATATGTAGACTACCATATGAAGTTTTACAGCCAGTCACTCCAATGAACTAGTTCCCTTAACTAGTATTCATGTTTATCTCCGGACATCTCAATGTCACCAGCCAGTGAGAATCAGCTGATTAGAGAATAACCCATGCTAGTTTCAACAGAATTGATAGTGTCCGTATTTATCAATTCATCGACTAGGGACAATTTCAATACTTTACAATTGCACATGTAGAGATAATCACTAGTTGTGAATTCATCATAAATTCTCTCATGCTGTGAATTGTATTGCGAACATTCAATAAATGAGTTTAAGATCTCAATCAAATACACAAACATGTATACTCAAATAGTGAATATTCATTTATTAAAATAAATGATTACAATCATAAGGCGATTGCCTTAGGACACTTCTCTCATATCACTAACAGGAAGGCAGTCCTGAATTCTATGAAGGAGTTGATAGAACCCAGGGGTAGCCTCTGGAACCAGCGTTGGTCCGCTCCGGATAGAGTGTTCAAGAACACCCGGTACTTTACCCCGTCGGTGTACTGGTGGAGGAGCACCGCATTTTCGGACTTGCAGACATGATCCTCGAGGTCTGTCTTCCCGTCGTATTCAACAATCCTCGGTCCACGAAACTGCTTCGGCATGGGGTCTTCAACAATCTCCGACGAGAAGGGAGTGGAGGGAGCCTTAAGGGAGGACTTAGGTTCCTCTCTCTTCCCCTGCCCCTCTTCATGTCTCAGTGCGGTAAAGGCTACCGAGTTGACCTTCTCAATATCTTTGGGAGAGTCTCGCTGGGATCTTGTGGCTACACCGGTGCGTCGCCCCGATAGTGTGACGGATCTTCGAGGTTGAAGGTACGAGACGGAGACTATGGGGATCTCCTCCCGCATAGGAACATCTCGCTGTAAGGTGGCGTGCTCGATATGGTGCTGTTCGAGCGCCTTTTTGACGACATTGGCCACTAAGCGATCCAATTCATCCTTTGTCAGGACAATGGGCTATCCCGCTGACTCTGCCATCGGTGCTCCTTCTAGTGCTTTACTGGTTTCCCACAGACGGCGCCAAACTTATTCCGAAAGGAATTGACATCGACGGCCAATCACCAGGGTTCAACCCACGCGGATGCAGACCCTGGAGGAGGAACTCCACACTCTGCGAGATTAACACGAGTGTTAGGGGAATACGCCGGAGGTTGTCCGGAGGAGCCCACTCTGACGCTCAAGTCAGTGCCTCGATGAAAAGAAGGTGAGATAGTATGTGAGTAGTAGAGAAGGGGTCCCCCTTTCGTCGGTTACCGGATAGTCTTTGAAACGGTCCACGCCGTTATTAAGTTCGACCCGTTGCAACATTTTAGGGGTCATGATGGCTCTGTGATAGTGGGGAAGATTATCCGAAGATCCGAGAAAAAGGGAGACCGTTACTTGAGGTCGAATGCTTCTTGGGCTCCGCTCCCTCGAGGTGATCTCGAGGTCTTCTGGCCCGGGAGCACCCGGGCGCTCCGCTTCCCCGAGGTTGTTAGATGTGTATACTAAAAGACTTTTTCTCTTTATATATGAGATCATCTACATTTTGAAAAGAGAATCACAACACACTAGGTGCTTGTTTATATTAGTACATGCATGAAAGTCCTTTCTACGCATTGTAGATAACATGGTGTATGGTGTTACACGGAAGATCATGTTATCAGTCCCTTGCCTAGCATAAGTAGAGGCTCACAACCGAGATGGAATTGGACAAACCATCGGGATGGTTGTAGTATAATTAGGTGTGGTTGGTCTTGACCATAGAATTACACTAGTGTGTTTCGAGTACATTGAGCAGGACCAAAACCAGAGGTTATCTAATTTGTATCGGCTTGATAATTAGATAGGGCCTCAGATTTTATTATGGAGTACGATCTCTAAATTTCGATATAATAACGGGCACATATTATTAATAATTATTTCTTTGATTTACCAATGGGTGAGATCTATTATGTTAGATCGATAGACCCGGTAAGTTGAGAGATAATATTAATTATATGGTGTGCCGTTGATTATTGACGGAATCCGTGTCCTAGTGAGTCGGGATGATGATGCACCCTTGATGAGCTCAAAAGGTTCATCATGTTAAACTCTGCAGGTGGATTTGATCCAACATGATGATAAAGTTGAGTGGTACTAATCAAGGATCCAGAAGTTGATTAATTTAATTTGTCAGTAAATTAAATTAATTGACGAACATTCGATATCTTAAACACGGGGATGGACGACTCATAATAAGTGGAGCTCATATGAAAATATGGGAGTTGGTGAGGATGTTCAATTAAGATTCTTTAGTGGAATAGATCTTAATTAATGGATCGGATTTAGATCCATTAGCGGACCAAGATCTAATTCCTCCTTATGATTCCTATCATAGTCCTATATAAATCCCATGGTGATATAAAACTAAATTAATGAATAATTAATCCAAAAAAACAAAAGAGAAAATCTTAGGGGGCGTTTGGTTTGCATTTTCCAGTCTGTGTTCTATTTTCATTTTCTGTAGAAAATGCGGTTTTCTGAAAAACATATTTGGTTTGGATTTTCCAGCTTTGTTTTCCAGAAAATAACATAGCGTTTTCTGGAAAACTGGAGAATGAAAAAAAGTCATTTTTCAGAAAATTAAAAAATACGATTTTCTAAAAAATAAAAATGGAAAACGAAACAAATCAAATGTCCCCTTAAATTTCTTCTTTCTTTTCCTTCTCTCTCTCCCTCTGCGCCAAATTGTGCAATTTTCTCCATAGAGACCAAGTGGCTCACGCCACCTCTTCTCCACAGTGCCAAGTGGCTCACGCCGCCCTTTCTCAAGCAGCGCCGATCTCTCTGCCAGGAAGAACAATTGTCTCCAAGAGAGAATTTGCTCACGGTTCACGAAGAGGACAAGTGGCTCACGCCACCTTTTTCTTCAAGTCGGCAGCAAGGTGGAATTGGCAGCAATCATGCGGCAGCAACAGCAAGTTGCTTTGCTACTCAGAAAGTGGAGAAACAATTAAAGGTCGTCTAGAAATTTGCTGTTTACGCTGAGCAACTTACATGCTGTAGAAAAGTTGTTCATGCAATTTGCAGGCTGCGGAAAAGTTGTAGATTTCTGATGGAAAAGTTGCTCACGCAACGTGCAAATTTTTGTGACAGATTTCTCCGAGGCAGAAACGCAACTGACGTTGTTGGGGAGAGGGAGACTAAGCACTGACGGCAAAGGAAAGGAGTAGTAGAGTTTTGTATTTAGATTATTTTTTTTCTTGGACTGGTCGGCGGCATCTCTTTAATTAGGGATTAGTTGGTGCAAAGAGAAGGTATCAACTTGATGACCACGGTACTTGGTAGATCATCGTCTACATCATGTCCAAGCGGGAAGGATCATACGGTAAAAGATCATAAAATAACGGAAGGTATATACTCTTGACTTCTTTTGTTTTTATTGTGCTTTGTTAATTAGCCTCGTCATTTCATATTAATTAGTTAATTATTTTGATTGTTTGTCATGGTTAACAATTAACTAATTGGACTCCGACCATAAATACAAAAGCCGACGATCTACTTGTGGTCTTTTCCGCGGTCGAACGGTAAAGCAAATTACAAGGCTCGATCTTTATGATTGACTAAGTTATAATTTGGATCGTTCGATACGACACGAGATGGTTGTTGGGAGACGGGTCTCCATTCGGATTAATTTTTAATCCGTAGATATGGAAAGGTCTCTCAAGGACGACCAAGTTTTCGCTAAGGAAACCCGTTAAGTCATACCCAACAGGTCTTGGGGTCCGACTTCCCGGGTTGACCCCGGGAGGGATTTTCTGATATGATCTCCGGGGCGTGTCTACTGTCGTGGGGGAGGGGGGCCGGAGGATTCCCTTCCCGAGGGGGTCCCGGGAGCTCCGAAAGGGGAGTCGCTCAGACTTATCATATCTTACCATCCAATTTCTTCAGTTCACGTGTCCGTCATAAAATATTCAACCCCATCATATATCAAAATTTATTTTCTATTTAGAAAAAAAAATTTAACCATAATATAAATATCTAGGATGATAATCAATCATCCATCTCTAAAAAAAAAAAAAAAACAAAGCAGCTCATTAGGATGTTTGTCCTGTTGTCCATCCATTAAATGACAACGTTACGATTAATAACTATTGTGGTTGCATGTGAATTTCCTTGTTTTTTCTTTTCAATTGTTGGGCTGCCTTTCTTTTATAAGATTTGTTATTAGAATAGTTTGCTTAGTAGATGATATTAACGTTTTATTTTTAGTATCATAATAGTTTGACTAAAAGGATGTTGATTCAACCTTTCCCATTAAGTTGACTTTTGGAAGAGATCTAGTCGGACAAGGAATAATATAAATATCAATAAAATCTCCAAAGGATTTGGTCAAACTATCCTAACCTGTGTAATCTCAACTTAAATTTGTTTAGAAAGTCATTATTATCATTTAATTTTGTGTTCTTTATCTATTATTTATAGAACTCTTTTATTTGACGGTGGATAGGATACCAATTATTCTACGGGATGATGAAAAAGAATTAGGAAAATATAAAAAATGAAATCATAGAAACTTTTATTCCCGCTGAAAGATTTTCTAAAATTATAAGAAAAGAAATCCATGAAATAGGAATCTGAATTTCAAATTTATAGAGAAATAATAGATTTTTTTTTAAAAAAATTAAATCTCTTGACATAGAAATTGATAGAAAAAATGTTGATTTAGACAAACTAGGACTCATAATTATTAAAAATATCTTAAATATTATAAAAATGAAAATGATTAAAAATAATAATAAAATCTTTAGAAATACAAATGAGAATTTAAATAGTAGAATTTGAATAAGAAAATTAATAATTATGAGTTTTTTTATAATCAATATAAATTTATGAAATACATGTATGGTCGGATTTTGAATCTCAAATTAAAAATTATATTCTTTTAAAGTTTAAAAGGATAAGTTTAATTCGTTTATTCAACCAAAATATTTATCTAAATAATAAAAAAAATTGAAAATAGAACTACCAAACAGCTCTACTAGATTGAGTGCTTAAAAAAAAAAAAATCAATTTGTGCAGGTAGCAGACGAACTTCATTTTTTTTTTTTTTTTAGATTGAGTGCTACAATGTCAAAGTTTCTTATCTCAATGGGTAAATATAAAGATATATATTATCTAAAATTTCAGATTTGAATCCTTTAAGGAACAAATAAATTTTTTTTAAGGCTTTGTTGACTGAGATACTATCTTAACAGTGAGACCTCTTCTCAACATAGTAGAATCTCTCAGAGAGTTTTTGAATATGTGATCGTTTCGACAGTGAAGCCGGTTACTATAAAAAATTTATCCAAATAATTTTGCCTCTAAAATTATAGTATAGCGGAAGAGTGACTAGTCGTTATCGTTGGCTTCCGTGGTTTGATCCCTAGCTACGATATATTTGTAGAAATTTTTTCTTCAAATGGGTGCGAATCTTGAGATATTGGGTTCTGGACGACCCGCCACGAGCGCTCTCGATTTATCCTGATAATCGATGAAAATTTTTCATAGGGCCGAAATGGTCGGTGATCAGAGGTTGAAAAAATCTCAAAAAAAATGAAAAAAGAATAGATTGAGTGCTGCAATAGATTGAGCAATTTTCATCCTTTTAATAAATATGCTTCCAATTATTGTAGTTTCTCTTGATTTTTTTTATATTTTTTATAATTTATTTATTTATTTATTTAAGTCGTTGTTCAATTTATCAGCAATGTATTTGACTGCTGACCACGGGAAAATCCTGCGGCGTCTTCCACGCATACTTAAACTTGACGGGTGCCCCCTGTGTGAGCCGCCGGCGACGCTGCAATTATCGCCGTTGCCAAAGGGCCTGATGATGCTGGGGTCGACCGGCTCGATGCTTCCGCGAGGCCCAAGCATCTGACGATTATCTTCGACTGCGGGCACGAGCAGTTGTTGCTGACCGTCACCTCGTACTCCGCCTGCCCCTCGACCGACGCCCCCGTCTTCCTCTGTGTCACAACGATATTCGATAGTTCACATGTGGCCGCCTCCACCCCTTCATGGATGAAGCAAACGAGAACAAGAAGATAGAGGAAGGATTTCAAAATGTTGGATGCCATTGAATTGAATAGCTCTTGTTCCGAGGCCCAAGCACCTGACGATTATTGTAGTTTCTCTTGATACAGATGAAGAAGATATCAACCAAGAACAGCTCTCTCTCCCTTTGCATGGCCATGGCCTGCAAAGCATCATGGCTGCTCTTCTTCCTCCTGTCCCAGGCTGCTGTTACAACTACGGGGCAGCAGCAGGGGAGCCGAGAAGCTTGTCCTCTCTTCTCTTGCAGTCAGTTCCACAACATCAGCTACCCATTTCGTCGAACAACTGATCCGCATGAGTGCGGGGATCGGAGGTACGAGCTCACCTGCGACGGCAACAAATCCACCATGTCCATCGGCTCCACCCACTACTTGATCACTCAGATATCATACGAATACAACACAATCAGCTTGGTGGATCCGAAGTTTGCAAACGGAAGTTGTGGCCTCCCTTCCCAATCCTTGTCGCCCTCCAATTTTTCACGCCCTGACTTCCTTCCTCATCCATATGGTATTTGGGCAAGTTTCATGAACTGTACGAGAAGCATCGAGGGCCACAGTTCGTATCGACCTGTTCCTTGCTTGAGCAACAACAAAACTTTTGTCTACGTCGTTTTTGCAGATGAAGCATATAGTTTGTCATACCTTTATCCATCATGTCATTTTCTGTCGATGATTCCAGCTACAAATGAGCAATCCTTACAGAGGGATGCATTCCGCATACTACAACAGGGATTTGATTTGGGATTCTATGGAGCGTCGGATGATTGGAAAACCATATTCCGTCAATGTGCGATTGAATCCAAAAAGTAATTGAATGTCTTGTCATGCTGTTCTTTCCAAGTTGCTAATAGTTTTCAAATTGCATTCAGCTACCTGACTGCTTTATTAAACTAATCTCATGCAGCTTGTTCTTTGATCTACTAAGAGGCAAGCACATGCTCTCCCAGGTTTACTTCCTCCCCTATAGTGAGATACACTTTGCATTTTGCATAGGAGACCACTACCAAAGGGCTTTCATTACTCAAATCACAATTGCAGTGGTGGTATTCATCCAGATTGTGCAGCTCTTAGCAGGTACACATTGATGTTCCTCTTGTTAACCCTCCCTCCAATCCATTCTAATCCAATCCTTGTATTTGAAAGTAACACTTTGTTTTTCTTCATGCAGTATTCTTTATACTCGGCCGAATTGTCATAGCGCCATTGATAGTTTGGTTCTTGCTTGGTTATAAACTATGGAACAGGCGAGTCTCAGTTGACCTTATAGAGAAGTTTCTTTGGCGCCAACAAACACTCATGCCGACGCGATACACATACTCGGAAATCATAGCAATGACAAGGCATTTTAGAGAGAAACTAGGCCAAGGTGGCTTTGGCTCAGTCTTCAAAGGGGAACTTCTAGGGAGTCGTTTTGTTGCAGTTAAGATGTTAAGCAACTCCAAATGCAATGGCGATGACTTCATCAATGAAGTTTCTACATTAGGTAGGATTCATCATGTGAATGTGGTGCGGCTAGTTGGATATTGCTCCGACGGCTCAAAGAGAGCTTTGGTTTACGAGTACATGCCTAATGGTTCACTGGACAAGTACATTTTTGCTCCCAATGGAACTCATGGTCACTTTTTCATCTCAGAAAAACTCATTCAAATAGCAATTGGCATTGCACGTGGCATCGATTACTTACATCAAGGGTGTGATATGCAGATTCTACACTTTGACATCAAACCTCATAATATACTTATAGACCATAATTTCACTCCAAAGATCTCTGACTTTGGGCTTGCAAAATTATACCCGAAGACAAATGGTCTAGTATCCATTAGTGCTGCAAGGGGGACAATCGGTTATATTGCTCCAGAGTTAGTATCTCGAAGCTTTGGAAAAATTTCTTTCAAATCAGATGTTTACAGTTTCGGGATTCTACTATTAGAAATGGCTGGAAGGCGAAGAAATGTGGATCCTCACGCAGGAAATTCAAGTCAAGTTTACTATCCATCATGGGTTTATGATAAATTGACTCAACGACACGAGGTCGAAATTGACAATGAGTTTGAGATAGAAAACTTAGAGAAAAAACTAGCAATTGTCGGATTGTGGTGTATTCAACTAAGACCATCTGATAGACCAACCATGACAAGAGTTATTGATATGTTAGAAGTCGACGATGTTTATTGTCTTCCAATTCCACCCAAACCTTTCCTTTCATCAGGGGATTCAACTACAGGGCTAACAAAAGCCAGCTTGAATTCAATTTCAAGTGAATTATCTATTGTTTCAAATGAATTACCAATCAGTTGAGCTTGTATTTATGACTATTACAAAGTCCTGGTATTAGTATGTGTATGCTTTGATATGTAATTTATAGGATGAGTTAGTAGTATTGAAAGTTGGTATTGATGGATGTTTTGATATATATTCTCTGTATCTACTCTGAATTTGAATTGTATCTTAACTTGTTTCATGGAGATGTAGCATATATATTACAATTAATGTCTTGGTATATTGTGGGTTGTATTATAGATTATATCTTGTGGGCTGAATGTCTTAAATTGTAATTGTACTATGAATGTGGTTTTGTAAAAATATATCTTGCAATTGAAAAAAATATTTTTTAGAAAAATCAATCAGCAGCGTTAAAAATCATCACAAATGACTTTCTACATAGGAGTTGTGATAGAAAAAACTACCCTTGGATAGTTCACAATAACAAACTCTTATTAACAAGCAAGCAAGGTGAATAAACCATGAAATATTTTATCACAATGTCATCATAATTGGTAAAACATTTGTGAGATTTCTTATATTGTCACAGTTTTACTACTTTAATAATGATAAAAAAAATTGTTATTTTGTATAATGACTTATTTTTTTGTGGATGATTTAATTGCTTTTTTTTAATGTATGTGATCATTTTCTTATAGTGATTTAGAAATTAAGCCCAATTTAATATTGGTTTTTTTTATGAAAGATAAATAATATATCTTTGAAAAAGGGACATACAAAACCAATGATACCGTCGGTCCCTATCACATTCTGTTTGGGCAAATGCCAGATCCATATAAGTACTCGTGGTTGTTAGATTGTATATATTGCTTTTAAGGCATTTTAGTCTTTTCCCTTTTCGATTGAGGGTTTAGGATTTATTAACTCATCTATATAAGTCTTTGTATTCTATTTTTTTATAACACTTTTGGATTTATCAAGACGGCTACTTTTTCCTTTTATTAATTTCTATATAGTATCAGAGTCAAGTTTTTCATAGCTTTGATTATTTGATTGAAGGACTGTTAATTCGATCCATAGTTTTCGCGAATGGTTTGGGGTGAAGCCTGGGAAATTTTTTTTCTGGTATGTTCGTATAATTTTTCGTTCTGAGCATTGATTGGGTTTCTTTTGTTCTCGGATCAACTTATTTTTTATTTACTATTTGGTTATTCGTGAGCATTATTCATTCTGCCACCATGAGTGGTCATACGGATGATTCGCTTCAATCGATTAGTGTTCAACTGAATGGAAAAATTATTTGTATTGGGGATATGTTATGAAGAATTTCTTACTGAGAAAATCTATGTGAGGATATATTTCAGGTATGCGAGATAAACCTACGGATAACAATGCTGCTGATTATGCAAAGCCATTGGATATTTGGGAGGCTGATAATGCGAAGATTATTATGTGGATCAATAATTCTATTTCACACTCTATTGGTGCTCAGTTGGCCAAGTATGAGACTGCTAAAGAGCTTTGGGATCATCTGACAAGGTTATACACGCAGTCTAATTTTGTCAAACAATATCAATTGGAAGCAAATATTCGTGCATTTCGACAGTAAGATATGGGTATCCAAGACTTTTATTCTAACATGTCAGAACTATGAGACCAATTGACACTCATAGAATCCTCAAAATGACGAGTATTCCCCGCTTATATAAGTCGTAGAGAAGAACAATGTGTGGTTCAATTCTTGATGGCTCTTCGTGTCGATTCTGAAGGATTGTGTGAAACAATTTTGCATCATAATCTTCTTCCTTCCGTAGATTCAGTAGTAAATTAACTACTAGTAGAGGAGATTCGGCTTAAGTCTCAAGTTGATAAAAGGACTATTGCACTATCTACACCTTCAGTTTTTGCAGCACCATAGCGACCTCCACCTCATAATCAAAATATATCGACTTTGAATGTTTCTAATGATGAATGCGCTTATTACAAAAACAAGGGACACTAAAAATCTCAGTGTTCATTATTGTTGAATAAAGGCAAACGACCACCACAACAGGAGTATTAGCAGCAACGATCTCAACAACCACCAGTGCTACATTAAAATGCTTCATGGAAATCTAATAATCAATCACAATGGTTGTTATATCAATGACCACTTCAGTCTAGTAATGCAGTAGTTGTCCTTTATAGATCCATATATGATTGAGCAGTTTTAACAATTTCATACTTCATAGCCCTCTGCCATATCTGTTTCTTCTCATATAGGTTTGTCATCTCCTGATACATTAGGTATATCTTATTCTTTATGGATCTTAGATTCTGGAGTCTATCATCATATGTCACCTGACTTGTCGTCTTTTATATTCTTGTCTCCTAACTCAACTTTATCAATTGTGACAACTGATGGTACTTCAATGCCATTAGTAGGTGTTGGTTCTATTGTTACAATTTAAATATCTTTTCCTGATGTCTATTATATTCTTAGTCTTACACTTAATCTTGTTTCTGCTAGTTAATTGTGTGAGTCTGGATATGCAAACTTTTTTTCATCATCCAATTGTTATGTACAAGACCTGAGATCTCAGAAGATGATTGGGATAGGCCATAGATAAGGGGGGTTCTATGTCTTCAATTAGCTTCAAGAACTAGGTGTTGCAGCTTCTAGTGTCGATATGTCATCTTTTCTATTGAGTCATTCTTCTTCTGATTTTTTATTTGTGGCATACTCATTTAGGTTATGTCTCAGCGTCCTGTTTATATTTGTTAGCTTCATCTGAAGTATTAGGACTTTTAAAAAGTCATTATATTTTTTATTATAGTGGTTGTAAACTGACAAAAAATTTTGCATTGCCTTTCAATAAAAGTCTATCTTTTTCTTCTAATCCTTTTGATCTTGTTCATTTTGATGCGTGGGGGCCTTCCCCTATTACTACAAAAGGTAGATCAAGATATTATATTTCTTTTATTGATGACTATACTCGTTATACTTGGGGTTATCTTATGAAGCATATATATGATTATCTTACCATCTTCAATGACTTTAAAGGTCTTGTCAAAACTCAACATTCAGCTGTTATCAAGTGTTTTCGTTATGATTTGGGGGGGGGGGGGGGCGAGTACACTTCCAATGCTTTTTTTGTTTACTTGCATCAAAAGGGATTTTACATCAAATCACGTGTCATGAAACACTTGAATAGAATGAGGTTGCGGAGAGAAAGCATAGACATCTTGCTTGTTAGGATTGATAGATGAGCTAGAAGGGGGGGGGGGGGATGGGGGTGATTAGCTTCGATCTTTGCTTGGTGAGGCTTTGTTGCGACGAAAGACTTGAGCAATGCTAACATCTTCAATTTTACTTGGTATCCACCTCCTTGAGATGACTAATCCAAGGATTCACTCTCCTCACACTCACAAGCACTATGAATGTCTCCTTCGTAGAGGCGAAGAAGCCTCGTACAAGCATACAAGAAGATACAATAAAAAACTCAAGCAAATACAAAATAAATCTTATAACATTTACACACTTAGATCCTTGATTGTCTTGCTTTCTTCTTTTTCTTGCTTAGAAAACGTCTCTTGAAGAATACTAGCTCAAGAACGGCGAAGAAGGAGGAGAAGAGATGAACTTCAAACTTGCTTGAAAACCTTATATAACTGTGACCTAGGGTTTCCTTAATCGATTGCCCAATCGACTACCATGTTAGATCTAGTCGTTCAACGACTAATTTTTGAAGCTTAATCGATTAAGAAGATTGAATTGATTCAGCACCTTTCTGTGTTTTGGTATAATACAGTCGTAATTGATTGGCCAACTTAATCAATTAAGAGGATGTTGAATCGATTACCCAATCGATTCAGCATGTTTCTGTTCTCGCGACATAACTCTCCTAATCGATCACCCAATAGATTCACTCCCTCCTTAATTAATCATCCAATCAATTAAGAATGCTTCTGTTGCCTAACCTTGGTCAACCATGACCTGTTAGGACCTCCTCACCAAGTGTTCAATCAAATTTTTGACCGACCTGAACTTTCCCTTGCCTAGTTCCCAACTAGGACTTTTATCACGCCAAGTTCCCAAATTGGATTTAACCCAGTTCCCAACTAGGTTCGCCTAACTTTCGAATTTGTCACTCGGTAGACTTCCACCTAGTCAAAGTGTGATATTCCAGATCCACTTGAACTTCACCTAGTCCACTAGGTGTGCATAGTCCCACTAGGACTTTTTCTGTGCCAGCGTTCGATCTCTCCGATCCACCTGGACTTCACCTAGTCCCACTGGGTGTGCCTAGTCCCACTAGCACTTTTTCCATGCTAGCATGCAATATCCCCGATCCATCTGGACTTCACCTAGTCTCACTAGGTGTGCCTAGTCCCATAAGGACTTTTTTCGTGCCAGCGTACAATCTCCCTGATCCACCTGGACTTCACCTAGTCCCACTAGGTGTGCCTAGTCCCACTAGGACTTTCCTGTGCTAGCGTGCGATCTCCCTGATCCACCAAGATTTCATCAGTCAGTTTTCCAGTCAACCTCGCCCCGCTTGACTCATACAATATTCAAACATCATTGTCAAACATCGAAACTCAAGTACACCCGAGCCTAGTCAAAGTAGGTCAACCCTGACCTAATGAAAATTGCACTAATAACCTCCACTTTTTGATGTTTGACAATATATTTGAGTAAGACTAATTCATATTAGCATTACAATTTCTCCCCCTTTGATAAACATCAACAAAATTCTCCCCGAGAGTCCATATATTCAAAGGCATCCAATGGAAGTCTCATATCTTTCATTATAACCCATGCTCAACCTTGAGCATTCATCACGATGAAGATTCTGATATACATCTTCCCATTATCCCAATGAAAAATTAAAACACATTCTCCTCCCCCTCAAAACATGGTCTAAACTTCTATCATTGCATCAACAATGACTTTTGAGTTCTTAAACCTTTAGGAAAACTCAAGGCGAAGTTATGAGGTTTTAAAATTCAAAATTTGAATCTAAACCTCTCCTTAACCCATACTTTTCACCAAGAACATCTCTCTTTTTGATTTCATCATGAAATTCACCCAAATATACTTATAAAAGTATTCTAAAGGATAGAGATTGTTAGGTTACTCAAAATTGATTTAATGGACTAAAATTAGATAATTTCAATCGTGCCAATCGATTAGGGTTAGGTCCCAATCGATTACACAAGACCTTAATTGATCAATTGATCGATTATGGCACCCTTTAATCGATCACTGGATCAATTACGTAAGTTTCTGTGCTCACAAAAAATCTTCACTGATCAATTGCCCAATCGATTGATATATGTCTTAATCGATCACCTGATCTATCGGGAGTTTCTGATTTCTAAAAACAAATTCAGATCCGAATTTAAGAAACTCTTAAATAATTCTACAAAATTCAAAAAATATGAAATTTTATATAGACATTATTTATGACATATACTATCATGAAAAAATAGTTTTTTATGAAAATATAACCCATTTTCAAAGATTGATACAAAATTGAAAACCTTAAAAAAACTTGAATGTTCTTTGAAATAGTTTTCTAAGACAATTCCAACCATATTCTTTAAGCTAAATGCATATGACTTATACATTAGTTTTCCTAATAATTGGAGTTCACTTAAATTCTTGTTTTGATGAATCTAAGACTCAAATAGATTTACTTAGTCAACACCTTGAGTTTTGGTTCATCTTCCTAACATCTCACTTGTATCTAATGTGTCTCAAAACATATACAAGTCAACTAATGGTATTGTGAGATGTAATAGTCATGTTCTACCTAAACTAAGGGGTTAATGCATTTCTAACTACACATTATACACTTTGATCATCCACCTAAAATGTCAGTTAATGTCAATGTCCTTAAATTCAATATAATGAAATACTGTATGATAATGATCATTACATGCATCATTTGAATATTTTCAAAAGAAAAATCTATTATAGCCAAATGATACATGTATGACATGACATGTGATATTTTCATAATAAAGTATTAATGATGAATTATGATGTCATGACATGTGATAATACATACAAAACATGACATAATAGCATGAAAGAAGTACACCTAGATCCTCTATCTAAGTATCAATGACTCATCGCTAAGCCATTAATAGTCCTAATTGCCCTAATTTTTCAAAAGAACGTCAAAACTCCTAACATTGGCATTTCTTTAGATTCTATCCTAGTTGTGCTAATTTTATCAAGTTCGATCTTCCAAGAATATAGTTTGACATAATTTTACTCCTCAAGAGTAAATAATGAACCCTTTTCATTTTCAACGGTAAGAAACCTGTGAAAATACCCTAAAATATAAACTTTATTAATGTTGGGTTAATTACCATTCCAATTAGAGTTGACACTCACCAAGCCCATCTAGAGTTTGATGAATACACTCTTAGGAACCCAAAATCTATTGGTGCTCTTTGGGTGTTCTAGGTATTCACTAGGGATTACTTCCCTTGATACCTTTCTAATGACTTTCCTAGGCTTTTCCGAAGCCTTAGTCATGTTTGACAGTGAACGAAGGTCGGTAAGAGGGGGGGGGGGTGAATTACCACCGAAAATGAAAACTCAAATCTTTTATTTTATCTTTAAACAAAGATGTTAATTAGATCAAACAGAAATAAATAACATAAAAAATTAAGCAAATTATAAAGAAAGTGGCAACCGGATTTTACATAGTTTGCAACCAGGGAGGTTGCTAATCCAAGATGGAATGTGGCTTGATTCTCTTGAATAAAACTCCTTCAGGCGGAGAAGCCTCTTACACGTGGAAAGCTCAGAAAAAAAGAAACACTACATAGAATTCGTTTGCTAATGCTTGAATTGAATGAATGAATTGAAATTGAGCTCCAAGGATTTATTTATAGCCCCAGTTAGAGTTATCTGTTTGCTGACATGACACTTATAGGGCACCCGAGTGCTCTTGGGTGCCAGTCATGTGGCCTGATAGTTATCCAAAGAACAACGTTCACAAATGGCTAAAAACAGCCTCTCGGGCGCCTATATGCACAGGGTCGCCCAAGTGCTCAGGCGCCTAGTACTCGGGTGCCCGAGAGCCCAGGCGCTCGTATGCTTACGGGCGCCTGAGAGTGGGTTTGGTTAGCAACCGCTGACCACTCTCCAACGTGACTTCCGGTCTTTTTGGTGATTTCTGGCTAACCGGAGTTAGGCTCACCAGAACTCGACTCCGGCCTTTCGCCCCTCGAGCTTCCTTCCTTATGGCTTCTCGTCCCTCGGACGTCACGCATATCCATCACGCTCCGCCGGTGTACTCTTCCACATCTTCTGCATTCCTTGGATGCACCGAGTCCGTTCGCTCACTTCCCCGTGCAATCCTTCTCATCCACTGCGTCTTATGCTTGACTTCCTCCGTTGCAAAGTTCCTGCACACTTAGACAGAGAGATTAAAAATATCAGGACCTAAATTAAATCGGTTGACCATATCAAAACCAACCTGGGGTACTTACAATCTCTCCGTTTTTGATATGCATCAACCCGAGTTAAGTTAGGGAAAACAAACATAAACAAAATATAAATTAATATATAACAATGTAAGTACTTAAATTTTTTTGAAAAATTAGTGCCTACCCCTTAGTTTAATATTCTCCCCCTTTGATCATATCAAACAAAACTCAAAAGGTTAAGGGGAAAATATTAAATTTTTAACACAATAAATAGTTTTCAAATTTTTTTTATAAGTTAGAATTGTTAAAGAATTATCTCTAGAAAAATTGTCAATGTTAAATAATTTTCTAACATTTTTGAAAATAAATTTTGAATTTATGATGACAATTTAGAAAAATAATTTTAAATTTTATTTGGACATCAAAATTTTTTTTTCTCAAGGTTTAGAAGATGATCAACAGATCCAAAAAAATTAGATTCGATGAAATTAATTTTTTAAAAGTATTTTTAACTTTTAAAACCATGTTTTCGAACAAAAAATTATAATAAATTTGATTATATGAAAAAAAATTTGAAAACATTTCTGTAGATAGAACACGACAAAATTTAATCAACAAAAAAAAACCTTAAACTAATTTTCCTATAAACAGTTATCCAAAAAAAATTTAACACGATAAAGCATTAATTACCAAAATTAATTTAATAAAAAGAAAATCAACAATTTAAGATACATTTAGGGACCTAATATAAATTTTTGCCAATAGGATTTATCAGAAACTTAAATCGAATATATGATTTTGGAACTTTTACAATTTGACCCCTATGAAATCTAAAATACCAGTTTAGTGAACATCTTGAACATGAATGGTTGTTTTTCAAAGTTTCAATTTGAATCTTTAAATTTTCATTTTCAAATATTATTTTATCATACATTTCTAATGTAGAAGCTAATTTCTTCTTCAAATTTGTATTTTTTATTTTTAATTTGCATAGGGATTTCGTTATCTACTTAATTTCAAAATATAACTGTTCAGGAGGTAGAAGGCATACCTCACTTAGCATATCTCTTTTGAAGTCGGAAGCTCCCCCTTCGTTGATGCTTCTTTCTGAAGTCTCTCCCCCTTCATCGAGACTCAACTCGGATAAACTTTCACTGTCTTCTGATAGGTACTCAGCTGTTAGTGACAGTCCGTTAACCTCCACGGTGTCAAACTCTTCGGAAGATGAGTTGGTGTCTATTGAGGAGTCGGATTGTACTTCCTTTGATTCTTCATGAAGTTCCAGCATTTTATGCCAAAGGTCTTTAGCAGAATTATATATTTCGATTCGTTCGATTTCCTCGGCTGGTAGTACACTTAGAAGATGGAACTCGACCCTACCATTTGCCATAAATTCATCGCGTTACTTTTCAGACCAAAGATGTTCTTCGAGTTCATTTCCATTCTTATCTCTAGGTACTTCAAAACCAAATTCCAGTGTTAGTAAATACTAAAGTCTATTTTGAAAAATACCTCCATTTTATGTTTCCAAAACACGAACTCCCCCTCAAACTTTGGCGGGTAGATGATTGGTCCGACTATTTTGTTGTTGCTTTAGACGACGGTTAGTCCTTTTGGAGCATCCTATCTCTGATAACAATTGATGGTGATCGAAGGTTGGCAAGAGGGGGGTGAATTACCTCTGAAAAATGAAAACTCAAATCTTTTATTTTATCTTTAAACAAAAATATTAGTTAGATCAAACAGAAATAAATAACATAAAAAATTGAGTAAATTGTAAAGAAAGAGGCAATCGGATTTTACTTGGTTTGCAACTGGAGAGGTTTCTAATCCAAGGCGGAATGTGGCTCGATTCTTCTGAATAAAACTCCTTTGGACGGAGAAGCCTCTTACACATGAAAAGCTCAGAAAAAAAAGAAATACTACACAGAATTCATTTGCTAATGCTTAAATTGAATGAGTGAATTGAAACTGAGCTTTAGGGGTCTATTTATAGCCTCGGTCAGAGTTATCCATTTGCTAACGTGGCACTTATAGGGCGCCCGAGTGCTCTTGGACGCCTGACACGTGGCCTGATAGTTATCTAAAGAGCAACATTCGCAAACGACTAAAAATAGCCTCTTGAGTTCCTATATGCACAGGGTTGCCCGAGTGCTCGGGCGCCTAGTGCTCGGGCTCTGAGAGCCCAGGAGCCTGTATGCTTACGGGTGCCCGAGAGTGGGTTTGGTCAGCAACCGCTGATCACTCTACACCGTGACTTCCGATTTTCTTGGGTGATTTCTGGCTAACCAGAGTTAGGCTCACTCGAACCTGACTGACGACCTTGCGCACCTCGAGCGCCCATCCTTCCGGCTTCACATCCCTCAGACGTCGTGCATGCCCTTCTCGCTCCACCGGTGTACACTTCCGCAGCTTTCGCTTCCCTTGGATGCACCGAGCTTGTCAGCTCACTTCCCCGTGCAATCCTTCTCATTCACTGCATCTTACACTTGACTTCCTCTACTCCTAAGTTCTTACACACTTAGACAGAGGGATTAAAAACACCAGGACCTAACTTAAATTGGTTGACCACATCAAAACCAACTTAGGATACTTACAATGTTGGTCTTGTCTTGGTTAACTCTAGGGATGGTATCCCTTGTGACTTTGACTTGACTCTTAGACCTAAATTTGCTTCTATAATTATATGAAACACTATGGTAGGATGATCCATTTTTTTTTACCTTAGGTTAATATCCCAAACCTCTCCTGCCCCTAGAGGGTCCTAGTTTCCTAAATCTAGGTTTTGGTATTTTGATTCCTTAAATAAATTTTCTATTTTTGTAAGGGATTTCTCTACTTTTTCAAGTTGTGTCATCATCAAAACTTGATTCTCAATCATTATTTTCCTCAAAGGTTGATTTTCTAACATTGCCTTGGCAATTTTTCTTCTTGTCCTTGGATTGGATAGATCTTCCATTGAATAGACTAGATTTTTCTCTATCTTTAGGTGTTGTAGTCCTAGCATGGAAGGCTAGTTCTCCTTAGGTTTTTCATGTCTCCTATGAAATGATAGAATTTATCTCTACCATGCATTTTATCATGATTATGTTGGTGTAAAAAGCATCAGACATGAACAGTCAACCTCTAGTATTTCGATGTTTGAAAATATACTATGGTATGGACATAATGATTAAGGGTTAAGCCAAACAGAACCTGATGTTTGGTAAGGTAGACCCATCTTGATCAGTTTGATCGAAGGGTTAGCCAAATGGGAACTAATGTTTGGCAGAGTTATGAGAACCTAGGGTTTGTTAGTTTGACCAAGGGATAAGCCAAACAGGACTTGATGTTTGGTAGAGAGACTATACTTATTCAGACTGAGCCAAACATGACTTGATGTTTGGCAGAAAGAAGTCTAGTCAGGATTAAGATGACAAGCAAAGAAGTCCTTATCGAGAGGCATGAAATCCTGGTGAGTGAAGCTGGGTCCTAGTGAGTGAAGCTAGTTAGACGAAGTGTTGGTGAGTGAAGTTGGGCAAGAAGTCTTGACCTGCAGGGTTAAGCACAAAGTCCTGGTTTAGGGAATTGGGCATGAAGTCCTGGTCGGGGATCAGGCAACGAAGACTTGGTGAGTGAAGCCGAGCATAAAGTCTTGGTCCGGTGGACCGAGCTGAAGACTTTGTCGAGCGGGGATTGCGGACAAGATTCGAGATGGGTCGAGGTCGAACGTCATCGAGTTTCAGATTCTCTGAGGCCGAGAAAAAGTCCAACCGGAGGCTCTGGTTGGAAAATGGTAGCTTCTCTAGATTGGAGTAGGTGAAAGATACGTTCCTCGAAAAATGGAACAGAAGGCGTCGGTTCGACCTAGGATTTTAGTTGAAATTCAAAAGTCAGAATCAGACAACTCTGGCTATCAATCAACTAAGGCATAAGATTGTTTGTCTATTTGTTGTGTGTTTTGTAGTCTTGCAGGTACCTGGAGTTGGAGGCAAGATAGGAGAATAAACGCAAAACAAACAAGCGGCTGGGAAAAAGGGATCCCAGGTGCCTGAATGAATTTAGGCGCTGAAACCCAGGTGCCTGAAAGCATCCTAGGCACCTGGGATGCAAATCCTATCCCCTGCGCAGAGTTCGTTGCTTCAGATTAGGTTTTGACCACGGTTAGGCGCCTCAATGGGCTTTAGGGCGTCTGGGAGCATACTATAAAAGGGGCTTCAACCCCTCACTTCTGATGATCAAGTTTAACATTTGCTTAATCATTCTGTGCAAAGCAAAAGCGCTAATTCAAAGCTCTGTGACCAAGGAGGCTCCAGGAGGAAGTGCGCTGCACTTCGGACTTCCGGATTGGCCGGATCTTCATTTTTGTTGGTTTGCTTTTAGTTTACAAGTCATTTTTTAATTTATCTTTTTGTACTTGTAAAATCATACTGTAAAACGGGTTTCCTCTACCTCTGGAAATTCCAGAAAGGAGACCACTAGTGTACTCATGCTAAGTACATAGGCCTTAGACACATTGACCCTGGGGGGTTGGGAACCAAGTAAATAAAACTCACGTGTCAACTGCTTTTGTTATCTTTTACTTTTATTATTCCGCTGTGCTACTAACGATTTGATTACGAAGTTGAACGAATGAACGACTCAAAGACGAAACGAAGCAGGAGTCGATATTCACCCCCTTTATCAACGCCACTGATTCTACAATTGATATCAGAGCAGGTGGCTCTGATCGGACTCACTGCCGAAGAAGGTAGAAGGCCATGAACTAATGGGGAGTTAAGGGTGAAAGAGCTACAATTTAAATTATGTCTAATTTTAAATTTTATATAATTTATTTTAAGTGTAGGGAGAGAGGGAAGTATAAAAATAAGTGTCCTACTCATCAGATTCGTATGTCACAACTGGCGACAACGGAGGTACCAGCACCAGGAGTCCAGAGGGACAAAAGCCATATCCAATGTTTCAAGTGCAAAAAGTATGGGCATTACAAGAACCAGTATCCAGACTGGAAAATGGCCAGATCCACAATGCTAGAAAATGCGACGAAGGTAATGGAGGTACGAAAAGTTAATTTCTGCAAAGGTTTTTTTTTTTTCAAATTCCTGCAATGTTAGATAATTCTTCTGATAATTTAGATAATTATGTTGATTTTCCTCTTAAGTTAGATTATTTACATAATAATTTAAATATGTTACATGATAAATTAGCTGATAACAAATCTAAATCAAATATAGATAATATTAATATATTGAATTTCAACTCCTTGATTTTTAATATTAATACCACAATTTTAAAAATTAATTCTAATATCTTAATTAACAATCCTGAAAATCAATTTACTTATCCTAAAAATCATTTTACTTATCCTAAAGATAATGTTGATAATTCTGATGATAATACTCAACCCTTTATTAATATTTCTGAGGATAATCTTATTAATTCTGATGATACTCTCAACCCTTAATTAGTAATTCTGAAGATAATCTTAATAATTTTGAAGATAATTATGAATCTTTAAATAATAATTCTACTGATTTTGAATATAATGCTATGAGCTTAATTAGCAATCTTGATAATTATTCAACTTATTTTGAAGATAATAATACAACTTTAATTAATAATTCTGAATATAACTCTGAAGATAAAGATGAATTTATTAAAATTGAAGTTATAATTAAAAAGACTTATAAGAATTCAAATAAAATAGAAATATTAAATAAAATTGAAAACTTAAAAATAAAAGAAATAATAAATAAATCAGAAATTTTTGAATTAATGGAAATGATACAACTAGACCCAAATTAATCACAAATTTAACAACTTAAATTTTAATTAATTCTTAACAACTTAAAATCTTAATTTAATTCTTAACAACTTAAATCATAATTAATTCTTAATAACTTAAAATCTTAATTTAAAACCTTAATTCTTAATTAATTCATAACAACTTAAATCTTAATTTAATTCTTAACAACTTAAATCTTATTTAATTCTTAAAAACTTAATTCTAACAACATAAATCTTAATTTAATTCTTAACAACTTATATCTAAATTTAATTCTTAACAAATTAAATTTTAATTAATTCTTAACAACTTAAATCTTAATTAATTCTTAACAACTTGAATCTTAATCGATTCTTAATAACTTAAATCTTATTTAATTCTTAACAATTTAAATATTAATTAATTAGTAACAATTCAACTTAATAACAAACTCAATCCTTAATTCAAAATTCAAAATTTATATAAAATTCATGAACTAAATTCTAATTAATTACCTTCAATTATGAAACTAAATAAAATTCTACCTAACTGGAATAATCAATGATAATAAATATGTCAAAGTGGGTTGACATATTCATAGGTTCACACGTTCTATATCAAATCGAGTATTTGATGTTTTATTAGAAATCTAATTAAAATAATTTGACTTGATTGATACATGCATAACTACCATGCTCATGCATCTGTTTATTTTTCTCATATATATCTGCTATGTCATTCATGTTAGCTTACTTTTGTGTTTAACTTAGAATGGCTAGATAGGAAAAAGATAGTTTGATACTTGCCTAACATAGTACCAGGGTGGGGTGAGATGATAGTACGTTAGGGAAGCTTGGTCTGGGAAGTCAGGAAGGGTAAGGAGTACCCGACTTGGTCGACTTAGCTAAGTGGAACTAGCTAGAGCTACCTCGCCACATCCTAGACTAGTTAAACCAGAGTTTCTCAAAGATTAAATTAAAAGTATTATTTCTTTAAAAGGCTTTGTCTAACGAACGGGTTGTTGATCAAATAAGGCTTAGGCCAAAGAATGCCTCGCCAAGACCAGAAAGCCAATTATTGAAATTTACTTTTAAGTTACTAAATGTTAAATTTGAATCTAACTCAAGGTCAAACAATCTATAAAATTAAATTAAGAAAAATTATTCAAGCATCTCACAACACCCATAAGATAACCATACTTGTTTGTACCATGACATTCTGAATAGGTGAGATGATAATGACGAATCAATTGATAAATATTCTTAAAATGTTTTCAAAATACTTAAAATATTTTCTTAAAAACCATTTTCAAAATAATGATTAAATATAATAATGTTTTAATGAATTTCATGTTGGTGCAAGATGTAATAGTGATATCTTCCTCTAATGTTTCGATGTTTAACAATATACTTAAGTTAGTAATATATGTTAGACATGGTAAGGGTTAGTCAAAGTGATCAAGGGTTAAACCAAATCGGACCTTATGTTTGGTAGGGTTAACCCATGATTGATCAGGTTGACAAAGGTTTAGCCAAACAGAATATGATGTTTGGCAGAGTCAACTAGAACCCAGGGTTGGTTACGGTAACCAAGGGTTAGCCAAATAGGACCTGATGTTTGGTAGGATGATCAAACCTAGATTTAATCTGATTAACATACTAAAGTTTGATCAGTTAGAACAAGGGTTAGCTAAACAGGATCTGATGTTAATCAAAAAACCCAGGGTTGGTCAGTTAGACCAAGGAGTAAGCCAAACAGAACTTGATGTTTGGCAGAAGAGAAGTCTAATCAGAATTAATATGACTAGCAAAAGAAATCCTTATCAAGATAAAGAAAAGTCCTAGTTAACCTAGGCACGAAGTCATGGTCGTGGACTGGGCACGAAGTCCTGGTTCGTGGAATTGAGCAATAAGTCCTGGCCGAGGGCTGGGTACCTAAGACCTGACCAAGGGTTGGGCACGAAGTCTTGGTTCATGGAATTGGGCAATAATTAAGTCCTAGCCGAGGGTTGGCCACCTAAGACCTGGCCGAGGGTTGGGCACGAAGTCCTAGTTCGTGGAATTGGGCACTGAGTCCTAGCTGAGGGCTAGGCACCGAAGATCTGACTGAGGGTTGGGCAATAAGTTCTGGTCATGGACTGGGCATCGAAGTCCTGATCCGGAAGATTGGGCAAATGTCCAATCGGAGGAGCTAGTTGGCAAACTTCTCCTGAGGAAGGGAACATCAGGTGTTGGTTCGACCTAGGGGTTCGCGAGAAATCTAAAGTCAGAACCAATCTTTAAGGCTAAGATTATCTACATATTTGTTTTGTATTTGATTGTCTTGCAGGTACCTAGAGTTGGAGGCAAGACAGAAGAGGAAACGCAGAGAAAATGGCACCTAGAAGAAGCATCCAGGGCGCCTAAATGAATATAGGCATGCTTCCAGGCGCCCTAAAGGCCAGGCGCCTAGATGGTTCCTGTAACGACCTTCTCTTTCTAACCTTGACCTTATAGGGCCGTTACATTGACTTTACTGCTGGACCATCCAAAGTAAAAAAAACACTTTAATTTTATTAGCTTGGCCAGGATTTAATCCCCCAACCTCGTGGTTGCGAGACTGAAGCATTAACCAACAACCCTACAACACTTTCTGTTTTAAATTGGTACCAGTTGACTGATAAGTTATCAGTCAACTGATCTTTCTATTCCCTCGGTCAGTCGACTAATACCTGCATCAGTCGACTGATACGCCTGGAACTGCAGTTTCCAGGTCTCTGCAGAAACACTGATCAACTATACTGAAACATCCCATTTCGACTATACAACAAATAGAAGACTTATAATCATAAAAATCATCATAATTGGACTCAATCATACTCCATTTTGCATGCGTATCAACTTCAAATCATGACAACTCCACTTAAAGTCTTTTGCGGAAATAAAACTACTAATATGACCCATAAATTATAAACTCAAGAAACTCATATCACTCTATTGTTTAGAGGTTGGAACATTAACAACTTATCCCGAAGGATCTCATTCCATCGTCCCGCCACCACTTGCACCAACCATCCATCCTATAGCCTCCTTGCTCTATATCTTTTCTTTACCTTTATCTGCAATAAAAGGATGCAACTATAAGCAATTTGCTTATTAAGTAGATACCTAACTCACAAAACATGCATTCGATATGAACATGCTTATGCTTGCTTTGAAACATGCTTGTAACTGAAATATCATTCTTCAACATGAAAGATGCCCATGAATACATTTGAACAATTGCTTGCATTGGAAAGAAACTTTGCGTGAAATGAATACTTGTTATGGATAAAAACTTGAAACTTATCTTATACTTCAAAATAATAAACATTCTTCTTTGGGCCCAGCATAGTACCAATGCGCGCATCCCTAATAGGTTCCGCGGTAGCTAGCCACCGAACCCTAATAGAGCGTCTACTAGGCTCGCCTAGATCTTTTGGGCCTCGGCCCGGTACATGCCAAAAAGACCTCGGTCTTTCAAAGTAATATACTTAAACTTATACTCATGCTTGTATTTAAATGACTAACTTAGCACTTAAAAAGGTAATGGTCCCAAAACTTATTTTAGGATACAACAAGACCTTGGTTTTGTTTCTTATCTCATTTCATAGTCCTAGAACTCGTTCCAGGGCTTAGCAAGACCTTGGTCCTACTTAGAACTTTTATCGAGCACCTTGCGTGCCGAAATCCCAAAACTTGTTTTGGGCAAATCAAGACCGTGGTCTTGCTATACTAGGAGTACATCAAAAAGCTTAGCATTTTGGTTAGAATCACACGAAACTACTTCTATTGCAGGTGAGTGATCTATAACATCCTTGGGATTCGAAACTTACTACCCGGCGTAGAATCTTCTTCCTTGCGCGATCTTCCAACCCTTGGCCCTAGGAGAGAACTCTAGTTGCCCTTTGGTGAGAAATCCTAACATCTCCTCTCTTGGTTTTCGCAGGGAAGAAGAAGGGTTTTCTCTCCCTTTCATCCTTTATATATTAAGTGGAAGTTGAACCATCCCCCATAAAGGATACTTACTATTATATATCTAATATCGATTCCGAATTCTTTCCTAATGATCACTAACTCAACTGGTAATATGAGTTTAACCCCAACTTGAGGTCGCAGGTTTGACCCCTCACTTCCACCCCTTTAAACAATTTTTTTTAGTTTCTTTTTGTTTATTTTTGGAAAAATTCTGAAAAATTCAGGTGTTATAGTTCCAGGCACCCTGGATGGTCTAGGGCGCCCTGGACAACATGAGTTATAGCATCGTGAAGTTCGTGATTCCAGATGAATTTTTTACCATATAGAGACGCCCCAAAGGCTCTAGGGCGCCCGAGATGAAGCTATAAAAGGGGCTTCAACCCCTCAACTCATTACAACATTCACAACATCATTCTAAGCATTCTGAGTGAAGAAAAAGCGCTAGAGATGAAGCTCTGCGATCAAGGAGGCTCCAGGAGGAAGTGTGCTGCACTTCGGACTTCTAGATTGGTCGGGTCTTCAACTTTTGTTTGGTTTGCTTTTTATTTTTAAGTTAAAGTTATTTACTATTGTTTTGCTTGTAACTCTGAACTGTAAGATGTGTTTCTCCATCTCCGGAAAATCCGGAAAGGAGACCACTAGTGGACAAGCGCTACCCGTGATTAGGCCTTGGATGTACTACCCTGGGGGTTGGGAACAAAGTAAATCCCGCCTATACGAGTGTCATTTATTTTCATTTGTTTATTATTTCAGCTGCTACTAACTCTCTGATTAGAATAAACAAATGAACGATGAGTTTTACGAAGAAAATTTTTGAGTCAATATTCATCCTCTATCGACGGCACCGGTCCTACAAGTGGTATCAGAGCCTGGTAGCTCTTCACCAGACTAACAACCGACCGAGCAAAGATGCCAGGAGTTGAGGGAGAGCAAGGGTGAAGCATGTATTTTTCAATTATGTCAGTATTTAAATTTCACAGAATATGTTTTAAGTGCAGGGGGAGAGGACACTATAAAAATCAGTGTCTTACTCGTAAGACTCGATCGTCACCACCAGCGGCAAAGGAGGTACCAGCACCAGGAGTCCGGAGGGACAAGAGTCATATCCAGTGCTTCAGATGTCAAAAGCACGTGCACTACAAGAAACAGTGTCCGACCAAAGTACGAAAAGTTACTTTTGGCAATAATTTTCAAATTCCTACACAGTTTCACAAGCATGCTGATAAGTCTGATAATTTAGATAATTTTTCTAACAAATTAGATCTTTTGCATAATCAGCTCAATGTATTACATGACAAATTATTAAACTTAGAAAATATTAGAATATTGAATATAAATTCTTTAATCTTTAATATTAATGCCAAAATATTCAAAATTAATAATAATACCTTAATTAGTAATAATTTTTTTAATAATCATGATAATTTTGAGGATAAAATTAGTACTGATGATATTAATAATTCTCAAGATAATATTATTAATGATCTTTACAATAAATCTGAAGATAATCCTGATAATCTAGAAACCTCAGTAGATGATAATGAAGATTTAATTAATAATTTCTTGGATAATCTTGAAATTAATTATGAAACATTAATTAGCAGCCATGAAAACTATTCTACCTATTTTGTAAATAAAGATTCAATTTTCATTAATAACTCTGAAAATGAAGATGAAGAATATGATTCTGAAGATAAAGATGAATTCAACAAAATTAAGGATATAATTATCAAGACTTACAAAAATTCAAATAAGGTAGATGTCATGCCCCCAGAGGCACATGCTTCCTCGAAAATCGGGCAGCATCTCCCCTGTACGGCGGACAATATCGGGCAATTATACATCATATCTCCTCAATATAGCTCAGCCACAAGCGGCTGGCATCACAATAATATATAGAAATCACAACCACGCAGTTTTATATCGAAACAAAATAAATAACGGATGACTCTACCACCTAAAACATAAAATGAAATTACAATCCAGAAGAGAACTCAAATGTCTCTGATAACGACAAAATCCAATAACGAATAAAATGCAACTCCAAGTACTGAAACAAATAACTAAAACAAATACGGAAGACTAACTCAACTCGACACTGGGGACTGGCAACTGGATCCTCTCCTAGCTCCAAGAAATACGACTACCTGCTATCTGAAACAACAAAGAAGAAAGCAGGGGTGGTGAGTCCGGGAGGACTCTGCGGGTATATGAGTAGACAATAAGCATGACATAATACAAGATAATCAAGTAGAGAATTCAACAGGGTACAGTCCATAAGGAAATATAGAAACCTAATCATGCATAACATATATAAATCTACATGGTATAAAGTCCGAATAACCACTAAGCAGGTATAGAACAACTCAATAACCATAATATCAAGATATACATGCATGTCAAACATGTGCAACAATCATAGCTCATATAAGTGCATCAAACACAAGCAAATGCATAAAAGAAATACGTATGCACATGATGCAATGACATGTGTCACCCCCGACGCCAGTCAAGCCGTCAACACATCACATCTATGTGACCGAGTGGGTAGGGCTGTGACAACTGTACCACTCCAACAACAAATACCACATAAGGCGTGGTTGAGTGGACAGGATGCTGGGGAGCCAACTACTCCAGACCCCGGTACATCGGGGGAGCTATCAACAGCTACAATATATATCCCTCGAAAAACAACAACGGTGAGGGTGAGCCACCAACGGCTCATCCCTCTAAAACAACAGTGAGGGTGTCACTGTTTGACATAACAGGACAGATGCTCGCACTCTAATAACTACCACGATAACAAGTGGTTGAGTGAATCGAGCAACAATATGACTAACGACGGCTTAACCAAATGTAAGCCTAACAGTCGTTAGTATGCAACGTGCAAGTATGGTGCATGATATACGATGCACGAACAACCGGAGAAACAACGATGCAATAAAAATCCAACAAGTAAAACATGCATCAATACAACCAACTAGAAACCGAAAACCAACGATTATGCACCTACACTACTAGGTAGGGTATTTCTAATGCCAAATAAACCTAATTGTGTATAATGGACCTCCAAGTACTCGCGTACAAGCGGTACCTTACAGGACAGAAAACCAACAGGGACTGTATGGATACGAATTTGGAATACTCAAAGATCAACGAAGAGTAAGTATCAATGGCGATATTAAACAATCAACGGCAAAGAACAAGGTCAAGCAACCTACTTAGACATAAACAACCATGCTTAAAGGTAAAGGAAACTACAAGAGCACAAAGGAGAAGTACCCGCCTTTTATTTTTGAAGCCCGTAAACGAGAACCTTCCACGATCAACTGAACGAGGTCAAATCAAGGTCCTGTATCAAGGATATAGTTTAGCTATTTATAACAAATTACTAAATTAGCTAAACAAGATACTCACCATGATTAGGTCAAATCCCAACTATAACATATACTTAATTTAAATCTTAACTCTTGAGTCTATTAAGTATCAATCATTAACCCACCTATCAATTAATTAATTAATCAACATATTAATTAATTGCAACATCAGTAATTTTATAACATGACAATTGCAGCTCCTTTAAGCTTATGAGACCTTTTAAATGTACAAGACCTCCATGAATCTTTAAGCATCTCTCAAGGTCCAAATTTGCCAAGTTAACTAAGTTGGCAAAAGCTCTCACTCCATCAGCAGTGATAGCATTGCTCTTCTTGAAACTCAAGGAGATCAAGTTTGAAAATCCAGATACGTGCCTAGGACATGGTCTAAGATTTAGTCACAATAGTTACAGTTCAAGTTATGGGCATTGGGACATTTCTTACGGAGAAACCAGCTAGTATTCTGTAACCTCAAAGCATGAAATATTAAACACCAAAGATCAGACCTAAGTAATACTCTTATCTGCTATAGCTCGTCGGCCAAACTTGTATAGCTTTGATTCAGACAGATTGGGCACAAATTTAGCAAGCACTGAGCACAGAACTAACACCACAGCTTGAAAATGGATCTGACAATCAGAATCAGAGATTAGGAACAGATTGTACTCTTTAAATGTTAGACAAACCCAAGGAAATGCAGAGGTGAAATCTTAGCCGAAATCGAAAGGGCTAAGTCGATGATCGGCTAGGGTTTCCACGCAAGGCAAAGCGCTTGCCTACTTGTTCGCGCAAAGTGAAGAGGAAGGAGAAGGGCGCGGCGACGACGGGGAGATGCGACGACGTCAACAGTCGGCTAGGGCTCAACGCGAGGGCGTGCTCTGCTCGTGCGCACCGGAGAAGGAGGAGAAGGGGAGGAAGGGGTCTCGGCGGCGGCGAACGGCTGTGGCGTCGGGTCTCGACGGCGGCGAGAGGCTATGGCGTCGGGCGAGCAACTGCTCTCGTGCGGCGTTGGAGAATAGAAACGGGCAAAAGGGAAATGGGGAAGGAAGTTAGGGCTTTTAGGAGTTTTATAACTATTTCTGGCCTTTTTACAATTAAACCCAACAGATTTAGAAAATTGCAACTAGGCCCCTAATTTTCGAAATTCACTTTTTCAACCCCATAAAATTCGGTATTTAACAGTAGAAGTATTAAATAAATTTGAAAGTTTAAAAGCAAAGAAATAGTTAAGGAATCAGAATTCTTTGAATTAATGAAAATGATGCAATTAGACCCACAACTATTATTTAACCAAGAAATTTTGAAATCTAATTGATAACTTAAATCAAATTAAATCTTAACAACCTTAATTAATTCTTAATTAATTTTTACATTAATTAATTCTTAATTAATTTTTAATAATTTTTACATTAATTAATTCTTAATTAATTTAACTCTAATTAATCCTTAAGTAATTTTACTCTAATTAATTGTTAACAATTTTTAACTCTAATTAATTCGTAACAATTTTAACTCTAATTAATCTTATTTAATTTAACTCTAGTTAATTCTTAATTAATTTTTAATCTTAATTAATTCTTAAATCTTAACAACTTAAATTCAAAATTAAATCATAATAAATTAAATTCAAAATTAAATCATAATAACTTAAAATCAAATTAAATCTTAACAACTTAAATTCAAAATTAAATCTTATCAACTTAAATTCAAATTAAATCTTAACAACCTAAACTCAGATTAAATCTTAACAACTTAAATTCTTAAACCTTAAGTAATTCTCAAATAAATAAACCTTAATTAATTCTTAAATAACCTCAACTTTAATTAATAACTTCAACTTTAATTAATTTTTAATGATTTCAACTTTAATTAATTCTTAATAATTACACCTAATTAATTCTACAAATTAAATTTTTATTTAAATCCAATCCTTAATTCAACATAATCCATGAACAGAAATTCAAATTAATTACCTTCAAATATGAAACTATATAAAATCCTACATAGGATAATTTATATTATCCTAAGTATTTTCAGACGAGGAGGTGGAAGTTGATGTCGCCGATTTGGCAGTCGAGGCTCGAGCACACATAGACGAGCCCCCTCCACCGACACTCTACGAGAGAGTGACACAGGTCCAGAGCCTCCGAGAGGAAGTGGAGGCAAACCATGCTGAAGATATGGAGACAAATCTAGGCTATTACACTGACTATATGAGTGCCCTTAGAGCTGAGAGGGAGACCAGAGACGCACAGTATCACGAGATGATGGAGCTGTTCCGATCCTGGCAGCCAGGCTCTTCTGATCATCCTGGTCCCTCCTCCTAGATTTGATTAGCATTGTACCAGTGACTATATGACTGCCCCTACTCAGTAGGGTTGACTCATGTTTTGACTTGTATGACTGTGCTGATTCTCTCTGTTAACTAGCTGACTTATGGAGATGAGTACTTGTTTTTCTCTACTATTTGATCATCAGTTAGGATTATGCTTGGTAGAATAGATTTAGTCTACTGTTGGTTTTCTTACTCATTTCAAAATCAGCTTTTAAAGTAGTTTTTAAAATGCTTTCAAAATCAGCTTTTACTTACTTTTGAAAAGTTTTAAAAATAAATAAATTTTTCGACTTAAGTTTTTTTTAAAAAAAAACTACCCCTTTCAAAACTAGGGCTTTTTCGCAAATGGACTTAGCCTAGGCCCTAACCCTAGAACTGCATGCACCTATAGATTTAGAAGCCAACATCTCACAAGCACCTTAGGGTACTTTTGATTGATAACCTAGAATGGGTTGAGATGCTTAGGTCTTTGCCTTAATTCAAGATGCTTTAAGTCAGTGCATCTGCAGTAATTGGGGCACTAAATACAACTTACACAGTAATCAAGTTAAGTGTCAAGTTTAGAAAATCTAACTTGAACAGAACACTTAACATGACTAACCCTAGTGAAAATTACTGCTTATAGCAGTTAGTAAGTAGCTAATTGGGTTAGACAGGACCCTAAAAGAGAAAATTGAAACTGATTTGGTTTAATTCATATCCTGAACTGATTCAGTACAACGAATTATGCAAGTTATTATTTTCTTTTATGCAACTTAATTATCCTGTTTCTGCTATACTTCTTTGTTTTTGATATATGGCAAAGGGGGAGAGATAGGAAAGGAGAGTTTAAAATTTTTTCTCTAAATCCAAAATTTCAAACTCTATATTCAAAAAGTACTTAATTCATTTTTCAAAAGTACTAAGGTTTTCTAAGTATTTAAAATTTTTCAAAGCTTTCTTAGTACTTTAAACTTAAGTTTTCAATCTTCCCTAAGTACTTAAGTTTTCAATCTTCCCTAAGTACTTAAGTTTTCAAATTTTCCTAAAGTACTTAAAACTAAATTTTTTCAAATTTTACTAAGTACTTAAAACTTAAATTTTTTCAAATTTTCCTAAGTACTTAAGTTTTCAAATTTTCCTAAAGTACTTAAAACTAAAATTTTTCAAATTTTACTAAGTACTTAAAACTAAAATTTTTCAAATTTTCCTAAGTACTTAAAACTTAAATCTTTCAAATTTTCCTAAGTATTTTAAACTTAAGTTTTCAAAAACTTTCTGAGTACTAAAACTTAAACTTTTGAAATTTTTCTTTAGTACTCAAACTTAAATTTTTAAAATCCTTCGTAATACTTAAACTTAAGTTTTCAAAAACCATCTAAGTATTTAAACTTAAATTTTCTACAAGTATAAATTTTCCAAAAGTACACAACCAGAATTATTTCGGAAAATATGTCTTTAAAGTTTAAGTTGAAAATTATTCTAAGTAAAATTAAATCCATCTTTAGACTTAGAATATATTTTCAAACCCCCACGAACTAATCCAGGGCGAGATTCCTTCCAGGGGGAGGAAACAAAATTCAGTTTACTTGTTCTGATTAACTTAACTTTTTGAACCAGAGTTGCCATAAATCAAAAGGGGGGAGATTGTTGGTGTAGAAAGCACCCAAGTCGAACATGTGTTTTGATAATGGCAAAAGGGTTCAAAAGTTAAGGTATAATGTTTATCTAATATGTTACTCAAGAGTGCAGGAAAAGTCCTAGCGAAGGACTGCTAAGCACCTAGCGATGGAATCCCAGGATACAAAGCCCTAGCGAAGGACTGCTAGGCACCTGGCGAAGGAATGCCAGGATACAAAGACCTAGCGAAGGACTGCTAGGCACCAGGCGAAAGACGGCTTGGTACTAAAGACCTGGAGAAGGACAGCTAGGCACCTAGCGAAGGACTGCTGGGCAAAAGTCCAACCGGAGGAGCCGGTTGGCATCAGGTAAATTCTCCCGAGAGGAGTAGGTGAGGACACGTTCCCCGTCGAGGGAACAGTAGGCGTCGGTTCGACCTAGGGCTCCATTTGGGAGACCCAAAGTCAGAACCAAGACAGCTAAGGCTGTATAAAACTAACATATTATTGCTTTATGTTGTTTTGGACAAACCCTGGATGCAGGACCGAAGGAACGAGTGTCTGCAGCTCAGAGAGCCTCAAAGGAGTAAGGCAGCAGCTGAGTAGGGCGCCCGGAGTGTCCCGGGCGCCCCCAAGGTGAATACAAAACAGATGAAGTGAAAGAAATACTTCGACAGCTTATGGGCAGGGCGCCCCCGTGCTCCCGGGCGCCCCCATCGTCCCGGGTGCCCCCAGTATAAGCTAACGAAGCAGAAGCCAGCGAAGCCAAACGGATAAGAGGTGATCCAGTCAACCTGGGCGCCCCCAGCGTCCCGGGCGCCCTGTCAAAGCCTGATCCCGAGATTGAAGGGATCACAGCTGATCGAGAGGAACTCGGATCAGCTGACACGTGGGGGGGGGGCGCCCTTGACATTCCGGGCACCCCCAGGGGCTATAAAAAGGCCCTCGACCCCAAGGCTTCAAGCAATCAATTCTTCCAACGCATTCACGCTCTTCTACGCTCACGCTCTGCTCCGGAAACCTCCCGAATCGAGATACAAGCGCCGCTGACGTCCCTCTACTCCGAAAATATAATCTACAACGGATGTCGGTAACGAAGAGCTTCTTTTAAGTTTACTGCACTAGTCTTGTAATACATCTTGTAAACTATTTTTGCGCACATATAGAATTGCCCGCAGTAAACGGTCAACGACCATGGGCCTTGGAGTAGGAGCCAACCGTGACTCCGAACCAAGTAAAAAACTTGGTGTTTGCGTGTGTTTGTGTTAATTTACGCTGTGCATTCTCTATTTCTTAATCCGAACGTTTAACGATATTCACCCCCCCTCTATCGTTTCCTCGATCCAACACGAAGTCCTAGTTCATGGAATTAGGCAATAAGTCATGGCCAAGGGCTAGGCACCTAAGACCTGACCAAGGGTTGGGCACGAAATCTTGGTTCGTGGAATTGGGCAATAAGTTCTGGCCGAGGGCTGGGCACCTAAGACCTGATCGAGGGTTTGGCATGAAGTCCTGGTTCGTAAAATTGGGCACTAAGTCCTGACCGAGGGTTGGGCATCGAAGACTTGACCGAGGGTTGGGCAATAAGTCTTGGTCATGGACTGGGCACCGAAGTCTTGATCCAGAAGATCAGGCAAAAGTCCAATTGGAAGAGCCGGTTGGCAAACTTCTCCTAGAGGAGTAGGCGAGGGCGCGTTCCCCGAGAAGGGAACTGTAGGGTATGGCTTGGTGGGTTTCCCTAGCGGATACCTAGTCAATCCGAGAGGCCTCTCCACGTTTACGGATTAAAAATTAATCCGAGTGGAGACCCGTCTCCCATCGACCGTGTCGTGTCGTATTGAACAATCCAAATTATAACTTAGCCAATTACCACAATTAACCTTGTAATTTGCTCGACTGTTTGACCGCGGAAAAGGTAAAGAGTTGATCGCTGGCTTTTGTGTTTATGGTCGGGGTCTAGTTAAGAATTTATTCAACATATTTTGAGATCAAAATAATAAATTCGCAAACATAAAATGATGAGACATATAAACATGACACATAAAAGACATAAGGAAATACAAAGGAGCGTATGGAAAGTTATATCTTTCCGATCACCTCGCGGTCTTCTACCTTATGTCCCTCCCTTTGCAGACATCATGTGGGCGACGATCTACCACGATCCGAGATCACCAAGAGCTCCAACCAAACCCCTTCTCACAGCCGACCAAAACCCTAGCCACTAGGGTTTGCGTCGTCGACCCTCCTCTTCCTCTTCCCTTGCGCCGCCGACTGCCAGAGCCGCTCCAAGCCCTTCGACCAGTAGCAGACCAAGAGAGGAAGGAGAAGGAGATGAAGAAGGAGAGAATTCTCCTTCTACCTCACCCTAAACCGCCCGCAATCCTCTTCTTCCTCACCCTTATGCCGCCGCCGCAACCCTAGGTTGCGGCGCCTTCTCCCAGCCGCTGCCGGCCTCACCACCCACGCTGAGCACCACAAAAGGGAGAGAACTTCCCTCCCGTATCTCTGTGAATCCCAGCTGAAAGATGGTGGAGAGAAGAAGAAGAACCGAGGAGTGGAACTCCTCTTCCTCTTGTTAGCGCCGACCGAAACCTAGGAGAGAGGGAGAGGAGAGGAGAGAGGCTTGGGGTCTTGGCTCTTGGATTGATTAATTAGCTCTTGGTTTCTTGATCTCATAGGGTATTTATAGGGCTAAGGTAGGGACCAAGAGGAGGAGTTGGTTCTTGGCCCACTAGTGGATCTAAACCCGATCCATTAATTAAGATCCATTCCACTAAAGGATCTTAATTGAACTTCCTCACCAACCTCCATATTTTCATATGGGTTTCACATATTATGAGTTGTCCATCCCCCGTATTTAAGATCTTGCATGCTCGTTAATTAATTAAATTACTGACAATTTAAATTAATTAACTTCTGGATCCTTGATTAGTACCACTCAACCTTATCAACGTGTCGGATCAAATCCACCTGCAGGGTTTAGCACGATGAACCTTTTGAGCTCATCAAGGGGGCATCATCATCCTGACTCACTAGGACACGGATTCTATCAATAATCATTGGCACATCATATTATTAATATTATCTCCCAACTTACCGGGTCTATCGATCTAACAGAATAGATCTCGCCTATTGGTAAATTAAAGAAATAATAATTAATAATATATGCCCGATATTATTTCGGGATTAAGAGATCGTCCTCCATAATATCAACTGAGGTCCTTTCCAATTATCTAGTCAGTACAAATAGGATAACCTCGGATTTTGGTCCTGCTCAATGTACTTATAGCACACTAGTGTAGTCAATGGTCAAGACCAACCACACCTAACTACACTACAACTATCCTGATGGGTTATCCAATTCTATCTCAGTTGTGGGCCTCTTATTTATACTAAGCAAGGAACTGATAACACGATCTTCCATGTGACACCACACACCATGTTATTTACAATGCAAAGTAAGTGGACTTCATGTATGTACTAATATAAACAAACACCTAGTGTAGTCGTGATTCTCTTTTCATAATAAAGATCTTCATATAATAAAAGTCATGTCTTTTAGTATACACATCTTACAGGAACATTAGGCGTCGGTTCGACCTAGGATTTTGTGAGAAATCCAAAGTCAGAACCAATCTTTAAGGCTAAGATTATCTGCATATTTGTCTTGTATTTGATTGTCTTGCAGGTACCTAGAGTTGGAGGCAAGACAGAAGAGCAAACGCAGAGAAAATGACACCTGGAAGAAGCATCTAGGGCGCCTGAATGAATACAGGCGCCCCCATGCTTCCAGGCGCCCTAAAGGCCAAGTACCTGGATGGTTCCAAGCGCCCTGGATGGTCTAGGGTGCCCTGGACAACATGAGTTATCAACATCGCAAAGTTCGCGATTCTAGATGATTTTTTGACCGTATAGAGGCCCCCAAAGGCTCTAGGGCGCCCGAGATGAAGCTATAAAAGGGGCTTCCACCCCTCAAATCAGTACAACCTTCACAACATCATTCTAAGCATTTTGAGTGAAGAAAAAGCGCTAGAGATGAAGCTCTGCGACCAAGGAGGCTCCAAGAGGAAGTGCGCTGCACTTCGGACTTCTAGATTGGTCGGGTCTTCGACTTTTGTTTGGTTTGCTTTTATTACAAGTTAAAGTTATTTACTATTGTTTTGCTTGTAACTCGAACTGTAAGACGAGTTTCTCCACCTTCGGAAAATCCAGAAAGGAGACCACTAGTGGATGGGCGCTACCCGTGATTAGGCCTTGGATATACTAACCCTGGGGGGTTGGGAACCAAGTAAATCCCGCGTGTATGAGTGTCATTTATTTTCGTTTGTTTATTATTTCCACTGCTACTAACTCTCTGATTAGAATGAACGAACGAATGATGAGTTTTACGAAGAAAATTTTTGAGTTGATATTCACCCCCCTCTATCGACGGCACCGGTCCTAAGCGAATTCCGGGTCGATCATGGGAAACCTCTCCATGTCCACGGATCAAATATTTTTAATCCGAATGGAGACCTATCTCCCAAACGACTGTCTCGTCGCCGTACTTATTGATTCGAGTTACAACTTGGCCAAACTTGTTGTTTAAGCCTTGTAACTCGCCTAACCAATTAGTCGCGAAAAAGACGACGAGTGGATCACCAATTTTTGTGTTTATCATCGGGGTCCACAATAATTAATTATCATGATTAATTAACAAATAATTAACAACATAGATAATTAATTAAAGCCACATGAAATGATAGAAAATAAGGAGCCAAAGATGTAAAAATACGGAAAATGAAAGGACTAAAATGGGAAAAGGGCTTAGTTTAGAATTGGGGAAGTGGAGGGGCTAAATTGGAAAAGGGTAACCACTTAAAATTTATTCTTTTCTCCTCTTCCTCGCACACACCACCAAAGCCCGAAGCCGAAATCCCTTTTCCTTCTTCCCTTTCTTCTCCGTCGGAAATCGTCGTCGAGGGTGAAGCCCTACCTCCGGTTGCGCTGCACCTTCTTGATCGGTGATCGAGCTTCTCCGACGAGGAGTCGTCTTCCTTCCATCGCGGTCGATCGAGGTTTTTCTTTCTCATCTTCTCTGCTTGGCTCGGCAGGAAGAAAGGGTTGCTGTTGGGCGAAGCTACTGGGTTGAGCAGGTGCTAGATGTTGGTGCTTGTCTTCTTTTGTTCTTCAACTAGCTTTCTCCTACCGATTTTTGATTTGGGTGAGTTGGGGCAGGGCCTCGAAACAATGATGATTGAGGTGAGAATCTCAGTATTTGATCCAAAGTTTTATTTCTTAGATCTAGGGTTTGTATTCGTTCCCAATTCTTCCGATTGATTTCTGCCATGATCTAGGGTGATCTGAGGGTTGATGCTTGGTTCCAAGGGGTGGCTGGGTCGTGATCTCATTGCTCTGTTACTGGGATCGCCGGATTGGAACAGGGGGCGCCGGTGATATCTGAGGTAAGGAGCAAAGTGTTGGTATGCTTGTTTTGGTCTGTGCCATTCTTGCTCTGGTCGAGAGATTAGAGAAGCTATAGGTCCTGTTCTTATGGTATAGATCTTTGATTCCTCCTGTGTTTATGGTTTTGATCATAGAATTGGAATTGATCTGTGTAGTTCTAGTTTGATCTTGAACTTGGGTTCCTATGGGATGGCACGATTTCTGTTGATTGTGTTCTGTATCAGTTTTGATCGAAGAAGTAATTGGAGCCTTGTTTTCGTTGTGTGTTCTTGCTTTGCTATCTGATCAATGAAGGAGTGGAATTCGTTTCATTGGATTTTTGATCTTGTTAGCAAACATGCTTTAGATCAACTGTAGAACTTCTCCTCTCTATTTGGTTGAGGATGTTTCTATTTGGTTTGGATCGCATTCGCCCATAGTCTAGATTCTTTTGGGTGCTTTTTCTTTGAGTTGATCCTGTTTTTGCCGTGAGCAACTTTTGGAGAGGGGCTCAAGGAAGCTTGATTTGGATTTTAGGTGGGGCTTGGGCTAAGCCTAAATCCGCCTAGACTCAATAAATGAGATTAGTCATTTAATTAGAGTTAATTAAATGACTTCGGTAGTAGGTTAACCCTAAAACGACTTAGGGATTTTGATCAGCTAGTTACTTTGTGTATATAGCTAATATTCTATTTTGATGCAGGATATTGATTGATTTCGCGACCTTATTGTGGAGATATTATTTTTGGATGGGGGGTTCTCGTCGCACGGACTTCTTTGTATCGAGGCGGGTACCTCTTTTTATACATAGATAGACATAGTTAGCAGTAGGGATATCTGATATCTTTACCTCTGTACTCTTGCTTCGGTAGTTGTATCCGTTAGCATTACTGCTTACTATTTCTGGATGGATTGGTGATGTACAGTTTACCTTATACCTTACGCTAGGATTTAGGTATTGGTGCATACCGGTTATCTGGACTACTGCATATCATGTAGATGACAGCAGGGATAGATAGTGGATGATGCATGGGATAGTGACATGCATCATTGTTGCATGTAGCATTGGGGATGACCTTTGACTCCCTGGAGGTTGAGATGGGTCGTCGTACTTGCTACTCATGTAGGGGCATATGTAGGCGACCTTTGACTCCCCTAGTGGTTGAGATGGGTCGTCAGACCTGCCACATGACTTGTCGTGCAGCCTCGTTGGCGAACCCCGGCGCTGCAGCAGGTCCCCTACCTATCCGATGATGGTGAGGGACGTTTAGAGCGTTAGTTCACCCGATGGCGGGGTACGTTCATGGTCTCCGACCCTACCCATTTGATCTCGCGTGTACCGCCTCATAGACTGTCTGTTCGTGCAGGGAAGACCAGGTTAGAGCCCTACCCACTCGGTTCGCGTGCTTCCGTGACCTAGACCGACTGGAGTCAGGGGTGACCCATGTTGCATCATGAGCATGCTTTGTATCTCTGCACTTGGTTGTGTTTGCTGCACTTGATTGCTGCACTTTGTTGACATGCATACTACCGGGTTTGGATCGATACAGGTAGGTATGTACTTCCTTAGTTTCTTATGGTTCAGCTCTGCATTTCCTTCTTACTGTATTTATCTTTATTATTGTGGTAGATGGTGACTTACTGCTAGTATTTCTTCCTATGCATATTAGAATGTATTCGCTGAGTTCTTAGGACTCACCCCGTTAGCTCTGTTTTTCTCTTTTCAGGATGATCGTCGGGATTGCCCAACAGCCTGTCCCAGTTCATGTGTCTCCGAGACGATTTCTGCGGTTGTTCTGTGTTTTGGTTGTGGTACATGTTGGTACCCTTTTCTTTTATTCGTTTTGCTTCTTTTCACTTCCGCTGTCATATGTTGTGCTCTGTTGTGTCGTCCATTTTACGGCAGTATAGTTGTACTTTTGTGTGACATGGAGGCTTTGATTCCGTTTTGGTTTTGTCGTAAGTCGTACCGGTACGTAGCCTTGTCATCGTTTTCATTTTCGCTTTATACAATCGCTTGTTCGAGCCCTATAGGTTGCGGTACAAGCAGGCTGAGGTAGTCGTGGTGATTAGGTTTTTAGAATGTCCGTCGGGACGAGGGAGTAGCTGTCCGGTCGGTATCGGACGAGCGGCTTCTCGGGGCGTGACAAAAGAGAAGGTTATACCTTGCCTTTTACCTCGCAATCTTCTATTGTATGACCCTCCCCTCTTGGACGTCGTGTGGGCAACGATCTACCAAGAACCGAAGTCACCAAAGCCTTCCAATATCACCTTCTTCTTGCGCCAACCAAACCCTAGCCACTAGGGTTGCCGTCGTCCACCTTCTTCCTCTCCTCCTTGCGCCGCCGGCCACACAGCCCTCCAAAGCTCGCCGACCACAAGGAAGCACTGGAGAGGAAGCTAAGGAACACTACTAGAAAAAACGCATTTAACAACAGTGAATCACTGTTGTCGTAGGCCAAATCCCACTGTTGTTAAAGGCCATGTTGTTAAAGGGGGGGTCTACGACAACAGTGAATCATTGTTGTCGTATATCACATTCGACAACAGTTTGACAACAGTTTTTCACTGTTGTCGTAGATCACATTCGACAACATTTTCACAACAGTGTTTCACTGTTGTCTTTTATTATATTCGACAACAGTTCTATATTCACCGTTGTCGTATATCAATAACAACAGTTTATCACCGTTGTCGTATGTCATATTCACCGTTGTCTTTTATTATATTCGACAACAGTTTTTGATAACCGTTGTCGTATATCAATAACAACAGTTTATCACCGTTGTCGTATGCCATATTCACCGTTGTCTTTTATTATATTCGACAACAGTTTTATCACTGTGTTGTCGTATGCCACCGTTTATCTACAACAACAGTTTAGCTTTAAAAAAATCTGTTGTGCGTTTACACTGTTCCACAACAGTTTCATACCAATTTGACAACAAAGATATTTCCATTATATTTTCAATTAAAAGGCAATAATTTAATCTCGAAACAAAAACTATATATATCAAACATCATAAACATATTTACAATAAAGATCCACCACAAACTTTCTACAGACGAAACCACAAAAGTATCTTTTGTCCAAAAACTTTTCTAAAGACGAACCACTAAAGTATCTGACCCAAATTACAAGAGTTCATAATTCTGACCCAACTAAACTTACAATGAAGTTCAAATCACAAAAATTATAGCTTGGAAGGTCAGATTAATGGTCTTCAAACATGATCACGAACAAGTACCTACAGCTAGAAAAAAGAGAACAAACACTCTAGTTAGTTATTCTATTAAATGCATATGTCCAATAAAAAATGATCCATGAAGATATGTATCAACAAACAACAAAAATAACAAACTAACAAACAAACAGTGAAGACATACTCATTGACAAATTGTCATGTTGATGTTGAAATTGTCATATATATATAAAAGAATTGTAATTCAAACCAATCAGTGAAGACATAGTCATTAACAAATTGTCATGTTGATGTTGAAATTGAGTGATTATTGTTCCCGATAGACAGAAATTCTTTAGTGTTAGTTTTTGAACCAAAGGGATGAAAGGGATGCGTGAATGACCATCAAAGAGGTTTAATAATACTTTCTTGTTGGACATTTTCTGACCAAAAGAAAAACATATAATGCATACCACCCCTAAACCTCATTCACATTGCTGCTACCAGTAGAGCATTGCACCCTTCTTGGTTGATCTACGTTGGCTTCCCTAGAAGGCTAGAAGTGAACATATACTGTCAGTTTCAAATGTTAGCAATATATATCTTGTTTTGATGCGTGAAGCATGCATAGTGCTCGTCCATCAACATTCCAAGCAAAACTGCACCTACCAACGCCTCCCTTTTGTGCATAATCATATGCTAGATTATAAATAGCAAGTGCTTCCTCAAATACATCATCATGTCTCCTCGGGCTGTCTTCATACTCGGCAGCTTCATACAACATCTATTAATTTGCAGAAAAGGGAGGCGTTGGTAGGTGCAGTTTCCATAGGATAGTAGATCTAAAGTATATGCTGTTAAAATAATGATTTCATTTTCCATAGGAAAACAATATTCTAAAAAGCATACTGACACACAAACAGAGTTTTGATGAGAAGCACATATAACAAAAAGAAATTGTTTGACCAGCATTAACAAGTTAATAAATTTTAGCATTATTAATCATAGAACCGTTTTTAGGAATATAGTTATATAGAAATACTTGATTTGAAGGAATAAATACACGATAACAAGTATCCTTCCATTAAAAGAAGAAGAAAACTAATCTTAAGAAGATCAAAACATTATCACCTTGTATTCGAGAAGAGAGTCCCAGATCAAAAGTATCATATCTCCAAAAGAGTTAGTTGTCTGTAGAACATTTAGGGCCCTCGACAATCACAGAAAGTAACAAACTAATTTACAATCACAGAAAGTAATATTGAGATGTGCCAAAGCAGATAGAAGACGACATAAATAAAACGGCAGAAAAATGTAGGAAAAATCTGCCCTTGCTAAGATCATAAACAAGCAAGAGAGATTTTAACAGAAGATCTGTTAGTGAACATGGCAAACAAGGAATGCACTTAAGACCACATGTTTCATAGTCTTGAATGAAGAAAGCATAAATATACCTTTGTAATGTTAACACTGTTAGTGAAATTTGCGAAAGGATGTTAGGCAGAACTGAATGATAATTCACCAAAAAAAGTATCCAATAACTACTGAATGATAATTCACCAAAAAAAATAAAACGTACATAGGATATAAAAATAATTCACCAACTGAATGATAATTCACCAAAATAGTATCCAATAACAACTGAATGCCTAACATTTACATACCTATTATCAAATATAATCATGTATACAATCAGCTATCGCGGAGCGCACTTCATCAATTTCATCTTGGGAGTACTCTGCTTTTGCAAACTATGAACAAAAACACATTATATGATTGTACAGAATAAAACATAACAACTTGAAAAAATTTATAACTAGATAACTTTAAATATTTGAGATAATAAAGAAATTATTACTATCGCTCGGAATGCATCCCCCTCCATTGATGTAACTTCTTCAGTAATTTGCTTCATATATCTCATCACATAATATCCACATTGTTTGGCATCCGGTTGCCTAGGAACCTAAGGCAAAGATAATTCATATTTTTAATGCTTAAAATACCAATATTATACACAATAAAAATTTGTGATTTAAATAGAAGTACAAATACCTTAATCACTTCCCACTGGACTTGTTTTCTTCCTTTTCTTCCTTGGAACGAATTAAACAATTTTATTGCCCTTCAATTATACATTAGGTACAGTAGTTGATAAACTATTGTTTTAAGACTAATTTAGAGATGTAGACTAACAAAAAATATATATAAACTCACATTTCCACAACATATTTCCAATCGTTATCACGAATGCGAGGACCTAGGGAATCCAATAAGTAAACAATCTCCTTATGAGGATTAATGAGAGTGAGAGTCCAATGGAAACTACACAGAAGTACACAAAATTAGTGCATTGTCAATTCAAATAAAAATGGCAATTGAAAAAATATATTCAGGAAGTCCATTACCTGTTACAACTTGGCACCAAAACCAACTGATTAAGTGATACATCACCTAGCCTTTCAGCTAAAATACTTGCCCTTTGGTTCAACCGCTCAGTTTTAACTAATTTGTCCACTGTGGTTTTTTTAAAGCATGGGATGCTATGCGGGTTTACAAACCTGAATTTCTCAATCTTGTTTTCTTTCACCAAGTTTTTATAAAGATGCCTACCATATGAATTACAAGAAAATCAGTAAGTGCTTCTATAGTAAATTAATAAAAGAACAAAGAAAGTTCAAGGTAAATCAACAACTTACAATATGTAAATAACCACACAATTTCCAGATATTGGCTCCAAGTGATACAATGCAGTGATGTCCTCAATATGCAAATTCAGTTCATAATCATCTTGAAATATCTCATGATCTAAAACAATTGACAAGATCTTTCCATTATCAATACCATGCTTAGCATAACAATATAACATGTGCAACGATTTTGGCAGACGTGATGAAACTTTCTGGTTTTTCTCTGTACGGGTAGGTTTCTTCATTTGACGCTTCTAAAGATTGTAATTATAAGCTTGTTAGATGGCGCAATACTAAATAATTTAACGAATATTTACATTGAAATATTAGCTTAATTAGATGTACCTCGGGTTGTAGCTTTATCAAGTGGATTGGCCAAGCTACATGTGTTCCAATAGCATCACCAATAGTTTCACATTCATCAGGAATCGGAAAGGGCAAACGTGCTGATTTTTGCATTGCCACATCAACGGACACTCGTATACAATCCTTAGGCATTGGAAGGCCATGATTAATTGATTACCTCCTTCAAGCTCAACAACAGTTCCATGTGCAGCAATTTCATTGCTCGAATCCAATGTCAAAATAACAGGTTTACCCTAAACAAAAATAGTCACATTATTGGATAGTACTAACTCTATATTTTAGTAATATTTATAACCACAATGACTTATATACCTGTAGAGCAACTACTTTTTCCACAATCTGCAGTTCAACATCATCGAGCTCTTCACAAATTGGTTCGACCTCTTGACAAACAGGTTTGACCTCATCAGAAACAGGTTCGGCATGTTGGTCAATTTTAGGAGGGCACTTGACCGAGCAACTTCCTTTGTCATCAATTTCACTGCCCAATGCACCTTTTTTTAAGACAATTGATTCCAGATGTTTAATGCGTGCATCTTGGTCTTCAATTAATTGTCTCGCCTCCATCAACTCTCTATGTTGCATAATCATCAGCTCTCTAGCAACTTTGTTGGTCTTCCATCTTTTATCAACATTAAAGAATAATGTTGGAGTTATATGCCCTCCAACAGCCCTCACACGTCCCCCATGTTCTTCCGTATTCAGTGCTTTGGTAAGAATATCTGATGTTGGGACTACTATTTCTAGTTTACCCTCACGCTTTAGTTGAATGTATTCATCCTGTCATCCAAATGAAAACAACAATATACTTTGAAGCATTTAATTGAAATACAATAATTGAGTTTTATGTATAATATCTCACAATCTTGTCGACTGTTTGATTCAACTCTTCACCATCGAATTTTCCTTCTTTGTTAACCCTTCCTTTCTTCCAGATAATAGCACGATTGATTTCTTCATCTTCACATAAGTCATTTGCCTACAAATAAGAATAAAAGAAAGATTTCAGTTTAATGATCATGTACAGAAAGAGTCACACGAAAAGAGCTTTCAGTCACAAAATAGGTTCAGTACATCTACTTTCATTGCTAGAACAGTTTAATGATTGCTTTTCAATTTGGAAGAAACCACCGACTGTCCTAAAAAAAGTCAAAATCATAATATCGTCTTATTGATTGCAAAATACTTATTGTTAGGACTACTAAAGCTCTCAATTCTTTACAACCTCAAGACTGGTTTCAGTTACGTAGGACTTCCTCTCATCCATGGTTGAACTAGACTATAAACATGCAAATGCATCAACATTATCGAACAGTGAATAATACTTACTATTTCTTCTGCAAATCGTGCNGAATCACTGTTGTCGTAGGCCAAATCCCACTGTTGTTAAAGGCCATGTTGTTAAAGGGGGGTCTACGACAACAGTGAATCACTGTTGTCGTATATCACATTCGACAACAGTTTGACAACAGTTTTCCACTGTTGTCGTAGATCACATTCGACAACATTTTCACAACAGTGTTTCACTGTTGTCTTTTATTATATTCGACAACAGTTCTATATTCACCGTTGTCGTATATCAATAACAACAGTTTATCACCGTTGTCGTATGTCATATTCACCGTTGTCTTTTATTATATTCGACAACAGTTTTTGATAACCGTTGTCGTATATCAATAACAACAGTTTATCACCGTTGTCGTATGCCATATTCACCGTTGTCTTTTATTATATTCGACAACAGTTTTATCACTGTGTTGTCGTATGCCACCGTTTATCTACAACAACAGTTTAGCTTTAAAAAAATCTGTTGTGCGTTTACACTGTTCCACAACAGTTTCATACCAATTTGACAACAAAGATATTTCCATTATATTTTCAATTAAAAGGCAATAATTTAATCTCGAAACAAAAACTATATATATCAAACATCATAAACATATTTACAATAAAGATCCACCACAAACTTTCTACAGACGAAACCACAAAAGTATCTTTTGTCCAAAAACTTTTCTAAAGACGAACCACTAAAGTATCTGACCCAAATTACAAGAGTTCATAATTCTGACCCAACTAAACTTACAATGAAGTTCAAATCACAAAAATTATAGCTTGGAAGGTCAGATTAATGGTCTTCAAACATGATCACGAACAAGTACCTACAGCTGGAAAAAAGAGAACAAACACTCTAGTTAGTTATTCTATTAAATGCATATGTCCAATAAAAAATGATCCATGAAGATATGTATCAACAAACAACAAAAATAACAAACTAACAAACAAACAGTGAAGACATACTCATTGACAAATTGTCATGTTGATGTTGAAATTGTCATATATATATAAAAGAATTGTAATTCAAACCAATCAGTGAAGACATAGTCATTAACAAATTGTCATGTTGATGTTGAAATTGAGTGATTATTGTTCCCGATAGACAGAAATTCTTTAGTGTTAGTTTTTGAACCAAAGGGATGAAAGGGATGCGTGAATGACCATCAAAGAGGTTTAATAATACTTTCTTGTTGGACATTTTCTGACCAAAAGAAAAACATATAATGCATACCACCCCTAAACCTCATTCACATTGCTGCTACCAGTAGAGCATTGCACCCTTCTTGGTTGATCTACGTTGGCTTCCCTAGAAGGCTAGAAGTGAACATATACTGTCAGTTTCAAATGTTAGCAATATATATCTTGTTTTGATGCGTGAAGCATGCATAGTGCTCGTCCATCAACATTCCAAGCAAAACTGCACCTACCAACGCCTCCCTTTTGTGCATAATCATATGCTAGATTATAAATAGCAAGTGCTTCCTCAAATACATCATCATGTCTCCTCGGGCTGTCTTCATACTCGGCAGCTTCATACAACATCTATTAATTTGCAGAAAAGGGAGGCGTTGGTAGGTGCAGTTTCCATAGGATAGTAGATCTAAAGCATATGCTGTTAAAATAATGATTTCATTTTCCATAGGAAAACAATATTCTAAAAAGCATACTGACACACAAACAGAGTTTTGATGAGAAGCACATATAACAAAAAGAAATTGTTTGACCAGCATTAACAAGTTAATAAATTTTAGCATTATTAATCATAGAACCGTTTTTAGGAATATGGTTATATAGAAATACTTGATTTGAAGGAATAAATACACGATAACAAGTATCCTTCCATTAAAAGAAGAAGAAAACTAATCTTAAGAAGATCAAAACATTATCACCTTGTATTCGAGAAGAGAGTCCCAGATCAAAAGTATCATATCTCCAAAAGAGTTAGTTGTCTGTAGAACATTTAGGGCCCTCGACAATCACAGAAAGTAACAAACTAATTTACAATCACAGAAAGTAATATTGAGATGTGCCAAAGCAGATAGAAGACGACATAAATAAAACGGCAGAAAAATGTAGGAAAAATCTGCCCTTGCTAAGATCATAAAACAAGCAAGAGAGATTTTAACAGAAGATCTGTTAGTGAACATGGCAAACAAGGAATGCACTTAAGACCACATGTTTTCATAGTCTTGAATGAAGAAAGCATAAATATACCTTTGTAATGTTAACACTGTTAGTGAAATTTGCGAAAGGATGTTAGGCAGAACTGAATGATAATTCACCAAAAAAAGTATCCAATAACTACTGAATGATAATTCACCAAAAAAATAAAACGTACATAGGATATAAAAATAATTCACCAACTGAATGATAATTCACCAAAATAGTATCCAATAACAACTGAATGCCTAACATTTACATACCTATTATCAAATATAATCATGTATACAATCAGCTATCGCGGAGCGCACTTCATCAATTTCATCTTGGGAGTACTCTGCTTTTGCAAACTATGAACAAAAACACATTATATGATTGTACAGAATAAAACATAACAACTTGAAAAAATTTATAACTAGATAACTTTAAATATTTGAGATAATAAAGAAATTATTACTATCGCTCGGAATGCATCCCCCTCCATTGATGTAACTTCTTCAGTAATTTGCTTCATATATCTCATCACATAATATCCACATTGTTTGGCATCCGGTTGCCTAGGAACCTAAGGCAAAGATAATTCATATTTTTAATGCTTAAAATACCAATATTATACACAATAAAAATTTGTGATTTAAATAGAAGTACAAATACCTTAATCACTTCCCACTGGACTTGTTTTCTTCCTTTTCTTCCTTGGAACGAATTAAACAATTTTATTGCCCTTCAATTATACATTAGGTACAGTAGTTGATAAACTATTGTTTTAAGACTAATTTAGAGATGTAGACTAACAAAAAACATATATAAACTCACATTTCCACAACATATTTCCAATCGTTATCACGAATGCGAGGACCTAGGGAATCCAATAAGTAAACAATCTCCTTATGAGGATTAATGAGAGTGAGAGTCCAATGGAAACTACACAGAAGTACACAAAATTAGTGCATTGTCAATTCAAATAAAAATGGCAATTGAAAAAATATATTCAGGAAGTCCATTACCTGTTACAACTTGGCACCAAAACCAACTGATTAAGTGATGCACCACCTAGCCTTTCAGCTAAAATACTTGCCCTTTGGTTCAACCGCTCAGTTTTAACTAATTTGTCCACTGTGGTTTTTTTAAAGCATGGGATGCTATGCGGGTTTACAAACCTGAATTTCTCAATCTTGTTTTCTTTCACCAAGTTTTTATAAAGATGCCTACCATATGAATTACAAGAAAATCAGTAAGTGCTTCTATAGTAAATTAATAAAAGAACAAAGAAAGTTCAAGGTAAATCAACAACTTACAATATGTAAATAACCACACAATTTCCAGATATTGGCTCCAAGTGATACAATGCAGTGATGTCCTCAATATGCAAATTCAGTTCATAATCATCTTGAAATATCTCATGATCTAAAACAATTGACAAGATCTTTCCATTATCAATACCATGCTTAGCATAACAATATAACATGTGCAACGATTTTGGCACACGTGATGAAACTTTCTGGTTTTTCTCTGTACGGGTAGGTTTCTTCATTTGACGCTTCTAAAGATTGTAATTATAAGCTTGTTAGATGGCGCAATACTAAATAATTTAACGAATATTTACATTGAAATATTAGCTTAATTAGATGTACCTCGGGTTGTAGCTTTATCAAGTGGATTGGCCAAGCTACATGTGTTCCAATAGCATCACCAATAGTTTCACATTCATCAGGAATCGGAAAGGGCAAACGTGCTGATTTTTGCATTGCCACATCAACGGACACTCGTATACAATCCTTAGGCATTGGAAGGCCATGGATTAATTGATTACCTCCTTCAAGCTCAACAACAGTTCCATGTGCAGCAATTTCATTGCTCGAATCCAATGTCAAAATAACAGGTTTACCCTAAACAAAAAATAGTCACATTATTGGATAGTACTAACTCTATATTTCAGTAATATTTATAACCACAATGACTTATATACCTGTAGAGCAACTACTTTTTCCACAATCTGCAGTTCAACATCATCGAGCTCTTCACAAATTGGTTCGACCTCTTGACAAACAGGTTTGACCTCATCAGAAACAGGTTCGGCATGTTGGTCAATTTTAGGAGGGCACTTGACCGAGCAACTTCCTTTGTCATCAATTTCACTGCCCAATGCACCTTTTTTTAAGACAATTGATTCCAGATGTTTAATGCGTGCATCTTGGTCTTCAATTAATTGTCTCGCCTCCATCAACTCTCTATGTTGCATAATCATCAGCTCTCTAGCAACTTTGTTGGTCTTCCATCTTTTATCAACATTAAAGAATAATGTTGGAGTTATATGCCCTCCAACAGCCCTCACACGTCCCCCATGTTCTTCCGTATTCAGTGCTTTGGTAAGAATATCTGATGTTGGGCCTACTATTTCTAGTTTACCCTCACGCTTTAGTTGAATGTATTCATCCTGTCATCCAAATGAAAACAACAATATACTTTGAAGCATTTAATTGAAATACAATAATTGAGTTTTATGTATAATATCTCACAATCTTGTCGACTGTTTGATTCAACTCTTCACCATCGAATTTTCCTTCTTTGTTAACCCTTCCTTTCTTCCAGATAATAGCACGATTGATTTCTTCATCTTCACATAAGTCATTTGCCTACGAATAAGAATAAAAGAAAGATTTCAGTTTAATGATCATGTACAGAAAGAGTCACACGAAAAGAGCTTTCAGTCACAAAATAGGTTCAGTACATCTACTTTCATTGCTAGAACAGTTTAATGATTGCTTTTCAATTTGGAAGAAACCACCGACTGTCCTAAAAAAAGTCAAAATCATAATATCGTCTTATTGATTGCAAAATACTTATTGTTAGGACTACTAAAGCTCTCAATTCTTTACAACCTCAAGACTGGTTTCAGTTACGTAGGACTTCCTCTCATCCATGGTTGAACTAGACTATAAACATGCAAATGCATCAACATTATCGAACAGTGAATAATACTTACTATTTCTTCTGCAAATCGTGCATATCCTTTACGAGATAGGCGATGAGGGTAAATGTTCTTCTTTCGTTTCTCCTTCTGGACAGCACTTAGATTCTGAAAGAACAAAAAAATAAATCATTAATTACCTTATTGTCTACTTATTTCTGAAAGAACAAAAAAATAAACTTACAATGAAGTCGACGGATATGCGCGTAAGGACAAAAGCCATCCAATCTTCTTTTGAAATCCCATAACCACTAGGTGGTTCATTCAATTCATCGGGCTTGTCTAGCTTGTTCGAAATGAATGTTTGAGTGAGATGCGATTTGTACTGACGCCATTTATTACTGGCTGAACTCAAACAACCCTTCTTCCAAGTTGGGGGAACTTCATATGTCAACTATAAAACACAAAGTTGGAAATGCAGTAAAAAAATTCACCTAAGATAACAAAATGAATAGTAACACTTGACCAAACCTACTCACGTACTTTAACAGATTCCCATATTAATTCTTTAATTTCATTTGGTACTAGCCTCCAAGTCTTGTATGTAATCTTCACCTTCTCTCTTGCAAGCAAACCGATGTAACTCTGCATCTCACTCGCATCCTTCCCTACTGGTAGTCCAAGTTTAGTAAATCTCACCGGCTTTCTAATTCCTTGCACTCTATGTCTAGCAAGCTTATCTAGACTTGTACGTCCTCTAGATATTCTTGTTGTTACTGTTTCTTCTGAGTCCACCATTTGCTCAGTGGATGTAGAGATGATTTTTCCTTTTCCCTTATTTGTCATTGAAGCCTATCATTATCAATATAGATTTAGAACAATTGCAATGAGAGCTTCTCTAATATCTAATGAAAATTTATAACTTACCTGATTGCTGGTGGTTGCAGCTACGATTTTGTGTTTGTTCTTCGCCGTCATTGAATCCTATTTATCATTAGCAATTGAAATTTACAACAATAGATTTTTAGGCCTACAACAAAGTAAAAGCACGGATACTCAGATATTATCTTGTAAGCTTAACAAATCAACATGGGCCAGTAGTTTGTTAATGCTGAAAGTGTTTTAGTAGAAAGTGAGGTTTTAAGTACTCTTCACTTGTGCATGATAGACAATAAAACAATTACTGTACATAAAGGACTCTGTTATCAGTTTCAGTGGATACAACTGAGAAAACAACATTTGGCAATGTTAAAAGAAAGTCTAACCATTTCTGCATCCAACACATCTGCAAAGATTATAAAAAAGTCAAACCTGTGAAGATTAACCTAAATCTAGTTTCCGTGATTGAGTTGATACTACCATTATTTGACGGCCTCCCTAATTCAACCAGGATCAAAAGCAGAGACCTACCGGAATGAGGAATTGTGTCCTAGTGGAACTCCCAAAAGTGAAGTTGAAGCTTTCGCACCACCCAAAGACCTTAGTAACTCTCCCTATGAAAAAGGAGGGGATTCTTTTAGTTCAGAAATTTAGAAAAGCTAAAGGCTCATTGCACTCAATACCAATCAATTTTACAGAAAGAATTAAATTAGATTAGTCTCTTCAACTTTTGTAGACAAAATACCGATATAATGAGAGAAAAAGGGAACAGAAGCCATCATCAGTGAGCAAGAATCTTAGCAGCTAACCCAGAGCAACATGAGCAAGAACTATATAGTAGTGACGCCAACAGAAAAATGAATAGAAAACTTGAACATACTTGAATAGGATTTCTTACAGGTAACCAGTGATTTAAAAGCTAGTAATCAAAACCAAATAAAATCTGAACAAGATATATAACATCATTGTCTACAAATACGTCTTCAAAAGCAAATTATTATTTGGTTAAACATTGTCGACCCAAATCCCTTCACAATCTTCACGAATGCATGATGGTTCCTTTTCATCAACTCCGTCAACATCCATTGTTGGTAACCCTCTGGTAAGAGATTGATAGTGGATTGCAATGTCTTCTAATTCATCCTCTCTTGCATATTCAAATGACTCTCTAGTAGGAGTTGCAAGTACAATACTCCAAACAGGATCTTCCGGATCTTGAATGTAAAATACTTGCTTTGCTTGACTTCCCAAGATAAAAGAATCTGATTTGAATCCAATTCTTTTTAAGTTTACCAATGTGAAACCAAGATCATCCACTTTAATACCATTATTATTCTCGACCCAAATACATTTAAACATTGGAATTTGAAATTTGTGATAATCGAGTGACCATATTTCTTCAATGACTCCATAAAAAACCATGTCTGACACAATTGGATTTTTATCCTTTGCACTAGAGACTTGCATTGTCTTTGCAACTAAACTGACTCCAGAGTTTTGAGTAATGCGAACATCATCACGCTGTTTTGTAGTGTAAATAACCTCATCAATCAAATAACTAGAATACTTTAACAATTTCATGCTTGGTCCGCGCGCTAACCACTTCAATCTTTCAGATATTTGACAGGTAGAATGCGCAACCTCATGTTCAACCTATATTTATAAATATAATAAAATATAAATTTTATTATACTGATACCTAGATTGTATATATATGATAATAGATAGTACGTTTGGAATGTACCTTATCATGCAACCATTTAATAAATGTTCGGTTATGCTCATCTTGTAACCACCTTTTAGACCTAGCTTTATGAGGAAATTTTGCTCTCAACTCCACCATGTGTGCCCTAATGGAATGATTTCAAATAAATAAATCAATACAATATTATATTCAAGTATAATGAAAGTACTGATAAGTTAGTTTTCTTACTCGATATAAGGATCAATCTCATCATCATTCGCCAATACGTAACGATGTGCTTGCTGCAATTCATCATGCCTAGCGGAGTGCACTACTGCTCCTGATAAAGGCTTAGTACGTTCTCCTATACATTGCCTTGATGGTATCCCAATTGTGTGGACATTAGATAGATACTCTGAGCAAAATTCCACAGCCTCTTCAGCAATATAACATTCAGCTATGCACCCTTCCGGTCGATTGCGATTGCGTACGTACCCTTTCAAAATCTTCATGTATCTTTCGAATGGGTACATATGTCTATACCAAATGGGTCCACACAATTTGACCTCCCGCACAAGATGAACAGTTAAATGTATCATTATATCAAAAAATGAAGGGGGGAAATACTTTTCAAGTAAACACAATATCATCACAATCTCTCTTTGTAAGTTATCCAACTTTAAAACGTCTATTACTTTGCTGTATAGCATATTGAAGAAGAAACACAACCGAGTGATAGTATCTCTGACATGTTTTGGCAAGACACCACGAATGGCTACGGGAAGTAATTGTTGCATTAAAGTGTGATAGTCATGTGACTTAAGACCAACAAGTTTCAAATCCGTCATCGAGACAAGGTTTTTAACATTAGATGAGTAACCTTCAGGGACCTTCATTCCCGCTAAAGATTTGCAAATACTCCTTTTCTCATCTTTACTTAGAGTGTAACAAGCAGCAGGCAAAAATGTTCTTCTCTCCCCAACCCTTGGTGCCAATTCAGTCCTTATATTCATTTCTAGAAGGTCTAATCTTGCCGCGACTCCATCCTTTGTTTTTCCTGGAATGTCAAGTAAAGTACCGATGAGACTTTCACAAACATTTTTTTCAATGTGCATTACATCAAGAACATGTCGAACATGTAGGTCCTTCCAATATTCAAGTTCAAAGAATATTGATTTCTTTTTCCAACATATTTCACCATCATTCTTCTTTGATTGTAGCTTTCCACCTATTTTTCCCAATTGAAAATTAATTCTTTCCACTCTTTCCAGAACTTCATGGCCACTCAATGGATTTGGTGGTGGGTTAAACTCTTGCTTCCCATTAAATGCCTTCTTTTGTCTTCTATAAGGATGACTTAAAGGTAGAAACTTTCTATGACCTGTATATGACATTTTCCTACTATGCTTCAACCTTTTTGCACAAGTTTTTTCTGCACAAATAGGACATGCATAATATCCCTTCACAACACAGCCAGACATATTCCCATATGCAGGAAAATCATTGATTGTCCACAGTAGAACAGCTTTAAGAGAGAAACTTTCTGCTCGATATGCATCATATGCTTCAACACCTTCATCCCATAAGCATTTTAAGTCGTCAATCAATGGTGCTAAGTAAACATCAATATCATTTCCAGGTTGTCTAGGACCAGATATCAACAAGGTGAGCATAACAAATTTTCTCTTCATACACAGCCATGGTGGAAGATTGTATGTGATCATTAAAACTGGCCAACAACTATATGCAGAACTCATCAAACTATGGGGATTGATCCCGTCTGCCGATATAGCCAATCTCAGATTTCTTGGCTCGGCAGAAAATTCTGGCCACATGCGATCAATTAATTTCCAAGAAGGCGCATCTGCTGGATGACGTAAATATCCATCACGAAGTCTTTTATCGGCATGCCAAGTCAACTCCTTGGATATTGCCTTATTCTTAAACATTCTTTTAAATCTTGGAATAGGTGGGAAATACCATAGGATCTTTGCAGGAACTCCTTCTTTTACCTTGGATTTGTTGCTTAACTTCCACCTTGATGTCCCGCAAGTAGGGCAGTTGGCAAAGTCTTCGTACTTCTTTCGATATAAGATACAATCATTAGGGCAAGCATGAATTTTCACATAATTCATCCCTAATGCACGTAAGCTTTTCTTTGCGTCATACAGAGATAATGGCAATTCGTTGTCTGTTGGAAGCATTTCTCCAAACAAAATAAGTAAATCGGTGAAACTTGTATCACTCCAACTATATTTTGCCTTCAAGTTAAATAATTTCACAATGGCAGATAACTTTGTGAATTTGGTACATCCAGGATATAGGCATTTCTCGGCATCTTCAAGTAGCTTATTGAAATGGCTTGGATTCTGATCATAACTATCATAAACAGCCTGCACCATATCTATAGGCTCCTCACCAAAAGAATTGTCTTCATCTTGCCCTACTCGATCATTATCATTCATTGAGTTCTCTGCCATACTACTTTCCCCATGCCATATCCATGTATGATATGTCAAATCTATACCATTACTATACAAATGTGCCCTTATAATTTCAACATTTTGCTTCTTGATATTACCACATCTTGCACATGGGCAAGGTATTGCATTAGGATTGTTAGCGTTATCCAGTGCAAATTGCAAGAAAGACTCTACTCCAATACCATATTCACGTGATAATCTATCCTTTGACATCCATTCTTTGTCCATTCTTGTTACAAGTACTAATCAACTAGAAATGAGCCAACACCTACCTTCAAAATAAATACACATTATACAATAAAATCTTAACCCACCTAACAAGAAACATCACATATTCATAGCATGCAATATCTACTGTCAATATTTGAGCAAAAATAAGTAAATAAGGGAGAAAAAGAAAAAATCTTAAGCAATATTCATAGCATGCAATATTCACATATTCATAGCATGCAATATTCATAGCATGCAATATCTAATGTCAATATTTGTAACTACCTCAAACCATTCATTTCTATGCGTAAATTCACATAATATCAGTTTCGAGATGTAGTTTAAGCAAATTTAATTTAAAATAATATGCATTGTCAGATCTATTCTGAGGAAAATTATTTGAGGTTGACATATGGATTGCATCTTACTATTGAAGTACATCCAAAGCCTATATTAGTATAGTAACATTTAGATCCTTAAACATTTTCATTACATTAAATATAATTTCTTACAGAGTAATAAATAAAGTTACAAAATATATCTACAAACAAATTGTTAGTTTTTGTTTGAATAGCAAAGTCTTACACAACAAACCAAAGAGCATAAGATGCTATAAATCTACTTGTAAACTACTAATAGGGTTGGAAGAAAATTATGCTCTACTGGACAATGTTCTTAGTTTCAAACTCATCAACAGTTAGTGAATGAATGAAGTTATCAAGGAATTAGTTGGGTCCTACATAAAAGAAATGATCAAAGCTCAACTAAACCTAGCTAATGCAATTTGGGAATCTAATAGAGCTCACGTACAAGTTTGGGAATCCAAAGGGAAACATCCAAGAATGAAGATCACAACCAAGCCGTACCTGAAAACCCACACACCAAGCTTTCCTCTGCCCCTTTCTGTTTCGATCAGAAGAAACCCAGCCACATGCAAGAGCCCTAATTTCCAGAAATCCCTAGGAAGAGGACTAGGTTAGCTCCAACTCACGGTACCAAAAACAATCAATAGCGATCTCAACTCACTAGGAGGGCCGCTGGCAGTGGCACTCAGCCGGGAAGGAGCAATTCGCCTGTCGTAGCTAGCGATGAAGATGCGGTGTTGACGCAGCTAGGGCACGCGATCTCAACCTAGCTTGCCTGGGCGTCAGTAGCTAGGGCACGCGATCGAGGAAGAAGAAAAGCTAAGTGAGGAGGCGTCACTTCCTTGCTTGCGCGATGAAGAAGAAGAGAACGAGAGGAGTCAGGGCTCACCTCGCGAGGGTGAAAGGAAGCGCCGCTCTCGGGGCTTCCTTGGACACGGGCGATGAAGAAGGGGGAGAGGCGTCGACTCGTGGCTGCGAGGGGTTTGTGAGAGACGCGGAAATGGTCGGGGGTTTGGGTAGTTGGCGGGCGTGGAAGAGAAAAGATTAGGGGTTTGGCGGGCGTGGATCGAAAAATAAGAGAATGAGGATTCCACCGTTGATTTTTTTGCAGTTGGATATCCACCGTTGATTTTGTTTACAGCACAACAATACAACAACAACAGTTTAATATAACCGTTGTCTATTGTCATAATAGACAACAGTTTATCACATCAGTTGTTGTAAATCCCGCCTATAGACAACAGTTATTTTATAACTGTTGTCGTTGAGTATACATACGACAACAATTTGTTATTACTGTTGTCTTTTTACGTATACAGACCAACAACAACAACGGTTAATACTAAAACTGTTGTTAAATTGACATACGACAACACTTTATCAAAAAACCGTTGTCGATCATGTGTTGTTGAATGCAAAAATTCTAGTAGTGAACCTAAAAGTCATTTTAATCGATCTCTAATGATCTTTACCCCTAAGATATAATCAGCTTCTCCCATATCTATTATGTCAAGTTGTGATGAAAGCCATGATTTGATTTCTATCACAAACTATATGTCATTTCCATCTATTAGCATATCATCAATATATAACAATAAGATGACAATCTTTCCTTTATCCTCCATGAGGTAAACACAATGATCCTCATTGATCATTTCGAAACCATAAGATAAAATGACTTAATTGAATCTTATGTTCTATTATCTTGACGTTTGCTTTAGCCCATATATAAACCTTTTATGTCTACATACTTTATCCTCTTGGCCTTCAGCAATATAACCTTCTGGCTGTGTCATATATATCTCCTCGTCAAGATTACCATTAAGGAAAATCATTTTTACATCCATCTGATGTAATTCTAAGTCATAATGTGCTACTATAGTTAAAATGACACGTGACATAAACTTCACAACAGGAGAAAATGTCTCTTCAAAATCAACACCCTCCATTTGGGTATATCCTTTTGAAACTAAATGAGTTTTGTATCTATTAATCGATTCATCTGACTTCTTCTTGATTTTGAGAATCCACTTATTCCCAAAAGCCCTTCGGCCTGGAGGAAGATCGACTAAATCCCAAACTTGATTCTTCCTCATAGGCTCCATTTCATCTATTGTAATTCTCGATTTTTCTCTAACTGAGCATCTCAATGCTTCCTCAACCATTCGAGGGTTCCTTATCATCAATAGGGAGAATCATTAATGTCTCATTTTTAATGTCAAATCTTATCCGAGGAATAATCTTGCGACTACTCATTCGCAGGTCAGACTATTGAAAAACTGAAACTGATTCATTTATTAGCAAATTACTCCCACTGGGTTGACTAGATCCAGGTTTCTCTTCTGATACCTGATTTGTTGATAAAGGAACAATATCCTCCTCTATTGCAAATAAAGGAGTTGATTTATTAATTTCACCTATTATTGGGAACTCAGTTTCAAGAAAAATAGTATCTTTTGACTCTATTTCAGATATGGTTTCATCTAATTGCTCACTAATGAAAACATAACCCTTAGAAGTATTAGAGTACCTTAAAAAAATACACTTTTTACCTCTTGGTCCTAGTTTTCCATATTTGTGAGTCTTATCATGAATGTAGGCAGTTGACCCCCAATGTCTCAGATTACTCAAATCTTATTTTCTATCTGTCCAACGTCCATATGAAGTAGATGAAACAAACTTAGAAGGCACTTGGTTAAGTATATATGTAGTAGCTAATAATGCATCTTCTCAATAGGAAATTGACAAATTAGCTTGAGTCATCATATACCTAACCATATTTAGAAGAGTTCGATTTCTTCTTTCAGCAATCCCATTTTGCTGTGGAGTTTCAGGGATCGTTAGCTATCTAATAATCCCTTTCTCAATGCATGTTGTCTTGAACTGATCGGACAAATATTCACCTCCACGATCAATGCGTAAGGTTTTAACCTTACGATCCAATTGATTCTCAACTTCGTTCAAATAATTCTTGAAGCAATCTAATACTTCATATTTATGAGAAATCAAATACACATGACCAAAATATATGAAGTCATCAATAAATGTAATGAAATAGGAACCTCCATGTTTGACCTTCACATTCATTGGACCACAAACATCTGAATGAATTAATTGCAATGGTGATTCAGCTTTAATAGCCTTACCAAATGGTTTCCTAGTTACTTTTCCAACAAGATAATGCTCACATATAGACAAGTTAATCTTAGCATGAGTGTCTAATTGACCCTCTTTAGCTAATCGATTCATTCATTCTTGTCCGATATGTCCTAGTCTAGCATGCCAAACTTCCTCATTAAAATCAGCATCACTAGTAAGAGCAATATTTGAAAAATAATTATTAATTCCACAATTAATAACTTGTTCTACATCAAGAACTATGAAACGATTGATTACATAACCATATCTAATTAACACGAAGTTAATACAGAGTTCCACACAAACTGTAAAAGTTTATATAATAGCACAAATCAAGAAGACTAATTATAAAAATTAGATTCCGTCGAATCTCAAGAGTATAAAGGATATTATACAGAAACAAGATATGCCCACCACGTAGGTCGAGCTTGCAAGTGCCAACTCCTTTGACTTTAATTCTTGCATTGTTTTCCACATATATCCATTTATTGTCAGCTGGTACTCGATGGTATTTCACGTATGTAGCTCAATCACGAGCTACATAGTTCGTTACTCCTGAATCTATAATCTATAAAGGATAAGAATCAGTTAACAACACTGAACTAGCAACATAATACTCATGTAAAGAAGATAAATATGCATCTACCTTTTTCGGCTCAATGCATTCCCAAATAAAATGACCCTTCTTGCCACAGTTATAGCAAGCCAACTTGCTCTTAGTTTTTTGTCTATACTTCTTTCCTTTAACATTCTTCTTGATTGGGCCTTGCCCAGTAGCAGTATCTTCTTCCCTTTTCTCTTTCCTTTTCCAATCTTGAACCATCTTTTTTTTATTCTTGGATCCAAAATCTTCAACTACAAAAGTTTGTCCATAAATCCTAGCGAATTCTATTCTTTCCTCCTCTAGTTCAACATGACATGAGACATCAATGAAATTCTTAATACTTTCACTATGTGTAAGGTTCTATTTCATCGATTCCCAAGAATCAGGAAGGGAACAGATAACTACCTGAACCTGTTGTTCATCAGTCAACTCATGACTATCAATTTTTAGCTTTCGAATCATATTCCCTATTTCCCTAAGATGTTGAGTCATGGAGGCATTCGGGTGTTTCTTATAATTGTCAAACTTGATTGTCAGCTGACGAAGCTTGCTCAAGCTAACTCCACTATATTTATCTCTCAAGGCAACCCAAATAGCATGAGCTAATGATAATGACTTATACTCATATACCAGGTCGTCTACTATTGAACTAATCCAAATAGCCTTAGCAGTGGAGTACTTTTTTTTCCATGTCTTATAGACATCAAGATCACGTCTATGTTGAGTAGTAGAACCATCTACAGGCTCTACCATAAACTGATTTACAACTTTAAGAACTTATTTCTCAAGTATATACTGTATCTTAAGGTGTCATATTTTGTAGTTGCCCCATTTAATTTTTCTCCTTTATTGAATTCAACTATTATATTTTTCGTTGTCATGATCTAACATAAATAAATGCATTATTTAGTAATTCAGTATAACTAATATGCATGTAATTAATAATCAACTCATTGTAAATTAGAGTTGGTTTACAAAATCAAGTGATAACTATGTTTTCACTCATCCTATGTATGTCTAATCTAATAAATATTGATTAATTATTTTACATACATCTCATCATATGAACTAATCATAAATGAACTTATTATTTAAATAAAATGAACATATCATTAACAAATTTGTTAACACATAATATCACTCTTCATAAAATAAAACTGTTCATATATAATGGTATAATCACTACATGACTCATAAAAACTTAATGAGCAAATACTGTTTGCACATAACAAAAAAAATAAGACTCTAATAAACCAGATAAGCTAGCACCACTCCCACTAGGATAAACACTAGTGTTGTGGTAAACACCATCCTTTTCATCCCAAACTTGATCTAAAGTAAGTCAACTTCAGGATCCTCCACAGATTTTATAAGATCCTCCTAAAATTCTTCAACCGGATCCATCTCGAATTCTACTGGATCTATCTCAAATTCTTGAGGATCCTCCTCAAATTCTTGAACCGGATCCATCTTGAATTCCTGAGGATCCTCCTCGAATTCTACTGGATCCATCTCAAATTCTTGAGGATCGTCCTTGAATTCTTTTGGATCCTCTTCCAGATCTTCCAAATCCTCTTCAGTAAAATCTTGGTGAAGTAGTTCCCTACACAACTCGGTATATGAGATACGACATTCATAGCATTCCCATAGATGGTGTGCAACTTCCCTAGCAACCCTTGGCGACAAACGAATCAGTGCCTCGATTCTGTAGTCATCCAAGATTGAAAACTTTTCCTGCTCAATTTCCAAAATAGTCGATCCAGCCTTCTTACATTTCCTTGGATTCCGAGAACCAGACTATAGTCAACCTTCTCAATCTGTTCCATTAGCTCATTGTGTCGCTCATTGCGACGGGTCATGATTCATATCTCAAGTGACATCTAGAATTGAATAAAATATTAGTACAAAACCGACAAATCAATAACAAACTGGTTCAATTGAATTCACATATATGCATAAACCCACAAAATCATAAGCAGATAAGAAAAATAATTTTTTTTATTTGAGGAATCCCGGTTGACTAACACACTGGACTGATTGTTTAGGAAACTGAATCTTTAGTCTAGGTCCATTGTCCTCATTAGAACTTATCTATTAGACAGGAATATCTTATCTAAATTGTTCTTGTTTAATCCTTAGCTCATTTAAATTAGAGTCAGACCTATTGATCAAATCAAACAAATCAGTTCTAGTTTGTATCTGACTGATCTGGTTAAACCAATCAATGATTTGAACTAGACTAAGTTTGATTGGACTAATTTAGTCTGGTCAAACCAACTAATAGTTTGCACTAGACTTAGGTCTTATTGGAAGAACCTAGTCTAGTTCAAATGAAGCAACTTGATGCAATTTAATTAACTAGGGCCTAATAAATTAATTAAACTTTAGCCAAATCTAATTAATTAAATTCAGGCTAAATCGATATTCAAATCTATGCATTAATAAAAAAAAAATAAACGTTGGCGACGGTACGGTCACAGTTGCGACAACATCCATCAAAGATGGTAGATCGCGACTCGGGGATGACAGAGTACAACCAAAGCAAACTCCGTCGGCATGCCTTGAGGCACAACAATTCTTATATAGGTATTTTCAAGCACTTTAGAACTCATACATGCTCTAATACCATTGATGAACTGAAGCATGAAATGCAAAATAAAAATATGGAAAACTGTAAACACTTACAGTAGATTTCGCAAATCCTTCGCTGTTCTTCGTTGTTCTTCGTGCTTGTCGCCGGAAGAGCAATCACGGAAGATCGAACGGCTCTTCTAGGTTCCACAAACCAAATCCCAGATTGTGGATGTTCTTCTTGTGCCAAGCCTCTCAACGCCTGAGCTCACCTTTGGGATTGCTTGCGCGCACCATTTATAATGGGAATGGTAAGTATAGTAAATGGACAATTCTAGAAACTGGGCAGTTCTACTGTTCGAGAAACTACCCATGCACATCTCCCACTGCCAACAGCTTCATCAACAGCTTCTCGCATTTCCAACATCTGCAGTTAGTGTAGTAGATAAATAATGACTAAATTCAATGACATTGTTTTTCAGCGAAAAAGAATAAAACCATAGGAATAGAGAGCAACTTGAAATCGCGCAAACCATCAAACTACCCACAATATCCACATATTTCTGCAATCTCTAGTATAGACATTCAAATTCAACCAAGATATTCGGATAATTTACCTCGACCAGCATATATGGATCTGTGATAGTTTTCTCTTCATCCACATGCTTTCCCCTTAGTTTCAACTGACAAATTAGCATTATATGATATTTGTGATCTTTTTAAGAGAAAAAAGGATGCCCTAGGCATAACATTTTTTATCACTGCAAACAAGAGGTGTCAGGAACCAACTTGTAAAACAATAGCTAATTTGGCATTTATCAAGTGGAAACAAACAAAAGCACCACTCAGAAGGGAAGCAGCGTGCATTCTTGTGCCTTCTTGTGGGCATCCACACAAGATGGTAAAAGGCGATTCGTTCACCTTAGCGTCCCCACCAATCCGTCTCAGGGCCAATACGGAGGAGACAAATCACGGGAGCTACTAACTCGAATACTGTGGCTAATGCGTGTGGGCATCCACACAAGAATCGAGTGGTGTAACACCGTTCTCAAATTTAAGTAATTAAGGGTCTGATACAATTCCATTGGCTCGGAATCCAGTCTCCAGCTTATTGATTTCACAGCAAGAAATGAATAAGAATGGAGGACAAATAGGAACTCAATAGAAATCCTAGTGAAGCAGCTGTCTTGAACTTGAATACCAAGAAAATTAAACATATCAATAACCTTATATGGTGATTAGACAGTTTTCCATTATTAATTTGATCCTAGAATTCCAAACATTGCAAGAAAAATTCTTTAGCATAAATTTTGCTCTGTGATATCACCCCTTCAAAAGGATATTATATCAATTAGTAGTCCAAGGAATGAACAGGCCATGACCTTCCATTTGAAATGGCTGCATGTTTCTTAAACAAATGCTCAACATGTCATTGTAAGCTTCACCGAAAGAACATCAAACTGTCAAAATAGCGCCTTGTACATCTTGTAATCATGTTCCAGCGAGGAGTTTGTTAGTATGCAAGTAGCAGACATCCTAACTTGCATGAACTTTACATGAAAGATGAATAAAAAATGGATAGAGTGCACATCTCTATTGATTCCCAGCTTGCACAAAGATTTAAGATAATTGGCCAAAGGACGTACCCAAAATTTGGAATTGACCAAAAGACACTCTAAGGTTTGAAAATGTCCAAAAGGCGCACATTTTTCCTACTCCATGACTGTCGTCCTAAAGATAACACTACTATCTTTCTCCTTGTCGGATATCTTCCAGAGGCTGAGAAACCTCTTACAATTCCTTAGACCATCTCCAATCGAGCACCATCCCACCAAATATGGTGTCAAAATGACACCATTTTGATCCAACCGATCACCATATCTCTACACCAAATTTGGTGTTGCTACAGTGCATCACCAAATTTGGTGTTGCACTGTAGCAACACCAAATTTGGTGATAATATTTTTTAATTATTTTTATATTTAAAAAATTTATTATAATATATAATTATTAATTTTAATATATATTAGTAAATATTATAATACTAAATATTATAAATAAAAATTAATTTATAATAAATATTTTTTCATAAGTATTTAATAATATTAATTATTTATTATAAATATAAATTAAAAAATATAATAACCTATTTTAATTTTATTAAACATAGTTATAAAAATTTAATTGAATAATTATTTTATTTATTAAGCATATTTTAATTGATCGTACTCGGTTTGAAAATTTTTTAGCTCGATTCAGACAAATCAAAGACAAAGAAGCTCATATTGCCCTTCGAAATGCGTTAATTGATCATATATGGGAACAATATAGTAATTCTGAAGGTTAAATTATCATAATATTGTATTTTCAATTCATTGTCAACTTGTCTGTGTTATATTAATAATATATTTTATCTTAATTGTGTATGATTTTATAATATTTTTAAAATATATTTATGTCCGAACAATTATGTAATAAATATTAAAAATAAAAATCATAATTTTTAATATATATTAATTGGATGTAATTTTTTAAAAAAATTATTAAATATAAATGAAACATTAATTTTAAATATAATAATTATATTCAAATTGATTACTAAATTAAAATTTAGGTCGATAATTAAATTATAAATAAATGAATAAGAAAAAAATAGAATATTCTATGGAATATTCCTTTTTGGTGTGATATATGTGTGATGAGTTGAAGTTGAAATAGTGTTTGGTATTGAAATTGCACCATTTTGGTGTGAAAATGACACCAAATTTGGTGTTGATGTTTGGAGATGGTCTTATTCTTTACAAGCAACACGAACAAGAAAACAAAAATAAAGTAAAAATGAAATACAATGTAAATAATATAGTTGCTTTGGATTTCCGCCTGAAGGTTTGAGAATATAGCAACACTCTCCTCCAAAACTCGTAAGAATCGACATCAAAATCTTTCCTTTATAGCCTTCAAGTTGGGATTTATTTTCATTGAATAGTTGACCTATAGTGCCCATATATCAGTTGATTGCTCCTCTAAATTTGAATGTTGCACTTGCAGTACAACTCATTTCAACTCAATTTTGACCACAATAGTTGGTTATTCTTGACCATCAATTGACTGCTACCTAAGTAGTCAAGTCACACAATAAAGGTTAGAATATTATGTTCGTTGCAACAGCGATAACAATTGACTGCTCTACTTCATCAATCGTCTGATCATCATCAGTTGAGTTGATTAACCAAGTTTCAAATAATTTATTTGTTGTAATAGTATCATCAGTCGATTGCTCATATCCAATAGTAGATTGATGTACAACAACCCCCCTTAAACCCTCTTAAATCCTGAATTTGAAGTTTAGGGGTTCATCAATCGATTACTACTACCTAGAAGTTAATTAATATCTCTATTTTAGTCTTACCCAGGTTAAATTCTCATCTTCTCTATTGTCTAGTTGACCTTAATTTACTTGGACTTCCTTTTCTGAGCATTTAGTCAACCTTTCCTTGTTGGGATTTCTTTTGTTTAGCATTCGGTCAATCTTGACCTGCTGAGACTTCACCATTATCTAGTATCCAATCAACCTTAACTTGCCAAGATTTCACAATTGCCATATATTCGATCCTCCTTGACCTATTTGGACTTTCTTTCTCATGTCTAACTGTAAGATCGAACTTGATGCTAGAGGGTGGAGGTGAACAACGTTACAAATTTTTAAATGAGCAGATAGTAAAATAAAATGTAATTAAAAAATTACTTAGACTGATTCAATTAAATAAGAAAAGATAATATAAGCATGCAATAAATTTAGCTAATAGTTAAGCATGCAAGTATTTGATCAATCAAACCAGCAGTATAGACACACACAACAGTTATAAAATATGTTTCTAATTTCAAATTTACGCTTTCTAGAAAGCCTCTAGGTATTGCCAATTAGAAATGAAGTACAAGTCACAACATGTCATAGTACAGAAGACAAGAAAGCACAAGAGTACGAGCACAAGAGAATGTGTAAATGAATAATTTGAGTGATTTTCAAGCTCTACCTCGATGCTCTTTTTATAGTACCCTATCACTTGGAGCCTTCTCGATCGCTTGTAGAGGTGCTGATATGACTGTAACTTTTATCCATGAGATAATGTTAACGAAGCTCTTTAGTCGCCTGTAATCCCTCCGGTTGCCTAAAGAGCGATCAAATTTGATCTTGACCTAACTCACTCGAATTGCTGATAACGCTATCTCCCAATTGCTTGTAGCAGTAACACATATGCACATATATACAAATGCAAATGCGGGGATTATAATTTTTTCAAGTGAGCTTTAATGACCTGAGTCTCATCCAGTTACTAAGAAGTAGTCTAAGAAATTACCAAGAAAATACAAGTACTAACTAGTTCTGTCACGCCCCGAGAAGCCGCTCGTCCGATACCGACCGGACTGCCACTCCCTCGACCGACGGACAATTCGGAAACCTAACCTCTACGACCATCCCAGATGATTGTACCTCAGCCTATAGGGCTGGAACAACCGTCTGCAATTAACAGAAACGAAAACGACGACAAAGCTGCGTACCGGTACGACTTACGACAAAAACCAAAACGAAATCGAGGCCTCCATGGCACACAAAAATACAACTATCCTGCCGTAACATAGACGTCACAAAAGAGTATAACATACTAACAGCGGAAATGAAAAGAAATACAATGAACAAAAGAAACGGGTACCAACATGTACCCCGACCAAAAGACCGGCGAAAATCGTCTCGGAGACACATGAACTGGGACAGGCTGCTGAACAATCCAGACGATCATCCTGATAAGAGAAAAACATAGCCAACGGGGTGAGTCCTAAGAACTCAGCGAATACAGTCTAATGTGCATAGGAAGAAATAAAAGCAGTAAGTCACCGTCAATCTATCTATCACAGTACTGAAGATAACTGCAGTAAGAAAATGCAGAACTGAACCATAAGCAGTAAAGTAACTACATACCTACCTGCGTCGATCCCAAACCCAGTAGTATGCATGTCAACCAAGTGCAGCAATCAAGTGCAGCAAACACAATCATATGCATCAATGCACAGTATGCTCATGATGCAGCATGGGTCACCCCTGACGCCTCGGTCAATAATGCACACGCGGGACCATATGGGTAGGGCTGTGACCTGGTCTTCCCTGCACGAACAGACGGTCGATAATGCACACGCGAGACCGAATGGGTAGGGTCGGAGACCATAAACGTACCCCACCATCGGGTGAAGTAACGCTCTAAACGTCCCTGCTATCATCGGATAGGTAGGGGACCTGCTGCAGCGCCGGGTCCGCCAACGGGGCTACACGACAGGTCATGTGGCAGGTCTGACGGCCCATCTCAACCACTAGGGGAGTCAAAGGTCGCCTACATATGCCTCTACACGAGTAGCAAGTACGACGGCCATCTCAACCTCCAGGGAGTCAAAGGTCGTCCCCTATGCTACGTGCAATAATGATGCGTGTCACTATCCCATGCATCATCCACTATCTATCCCTGCTGTCATCTACATGATATGCAGTAGTCCATATAACCGGTATGCACCAATACCTAAATCCTAGCGTAAGGTATAAGGTAAACTGTGCATCATCAATCCATACAGATATAGTAAGCAGTAAAGCTAACGGATACAACTACCGGAGCAAGAGCACAGAGATACAAATATCAGATATCCCTACTGCTAACTATGTCTAACTATGCATAAAAGAGGTACCCGCCTCGATATGAAGAAATCCAGGCGTCGAGAACCCCCGCCGTCCAAAATAATATTCGCGACGTAGATAGTCGCGACACTCAATATCCTGCATCAAATACCAAATCATTTAGCCAAATATAACTTCTAATTTAATTAGGATCAATCCTAATCAATTAATCCTAATTAAACACCCCTTTGATTAATTAAGGTTGATTATAATTAATAAATCAATTAACCCTAACTTCTTAGCCAATCTCATTAATTAGGGTTAATTATGATTAATTAATCTCCAATTAATCCCCTAATTCTAATCAACCATCACTACTGATTCAACCAACCAAAACCTTCCAAAACAACCTCAGATCGATCCAATACTGGGGTCAAAATCATAAACACATGAGGAAATCAAAACCAAACCAAAACTATGGCCGCATGAATACCAATCGAACTCCATAAGCCAAAACCTAATCTAAATCGAACATATGGCCAAACACAAGCAATGGAACACCACCTCAGATCCAAGATAGAAAGCTTTGGATTAATTACATAGCTCCTTACCTCAATGTCGCTGGCGTCCTTGGCTCCAAATTCGGCAATCCCAGTAGCCGATCAAATGAAATCAAAACCCAGCCATGATCTAATCCTAATACTTACGGCAACAATGCCCCCAAACCAAGAACCGAGACCATCGCCTGATCAAACACAAGATCGGCACAGTAGGGGGAAAAATCCATCCACACACAACTCTGATCTAAACCAACTCAATTCACAGCAAGAAGATTCCGATTCAAGATCAAGGAATAAGACCTATAGCTCTTACCTCGGATGCCCGCCGACAGTAGCTTCCTTGCTTCCACCAAAATCCGGATCGAGTTGGTTGTAAACCAATCCCTGCTAGAGTAGCTACGGCAAATCAACATTCAATCCTTCTATTGGAGTCAACACAACCTAGAAATCCTAGGTCTAACCACTCACCTATTCGAGGCTAGCGGAAAAGATCGACCGCTCGGTTGCTTGGCTGCGGCGATTGCAGAGTCGGCGCTGCAACTCGGGTTCGCGAAGAAGAGAAGAGGGGGAAAGGCTCCTCTTGCGGCTAGGTCACGCGAAGGTAAAAGGGAGGCGGCGCCGACCGAGGGCTAGGGCACGAGGGAAGGAGAAATCGGGTTGGCTGCTTGCGGCTAGGGCACGGGCGAAAGGTTGTGGCTGCGCTCGAGCGGAGAGAAGAAAGGAGTGAGGCGGCCACACGAGCCCTAATCGGCTTATAAGTAGCCACTTTTGCAGTTTAGTCCACTAAGTTTTTGACAATCGCAAGGGTGCCCTTAAATTCGACAACATTGCGTTTTAACCCGCCAATTTCTCAGATTCTCACAAGTTCTATGAATCATGACTATTTATCTTGTTATCTACTATCCAAACTTGACAAAGTAAAGGAAGATCCTAAAACTAAGTTATCACTCAAATATTTCAATATGATATTGCTCACTTGATGCTACTAGAAAAAAAATGTGCTAGCATTCCCACTTGAGAACAAGCAACACAATGTGATGATGATACAACTATGAAAAATTTATTTATGTAAGAAAAACACAACTAAAACAAGTTCATAATCCCATGCATACATGCATCCCCAAGACTTAAATTTTTTATTATCTCAATAAAAGTAACATACTAAAATAGAGGAGGTTTGGAAGTTAAGAGTGTTACCAAGTAGAATTTCGAAAATATCTGAATCGTCACGAGTCATCCTTCTTTAGCTTGTATTCGCACTCCTCTTTGCTTTGAATCCTGTAAAATGCAAATAAACAAGAAGAGTTAAGTAGAGGGATTGGGTATGAAACTAGGTACAAACTAGAAGTTAAAATGAATATACGGAAAGAACTTGGGTTGCCTCTTAAGAAGCGCTTCTTTTAGGTCATTAGCTCGACCACCTTGAGGAACTTATTGAAATCTCGATTAGGCCAGAGTGAGGTACTTTTGGGCCTTCTTTCCAATGTCCCAAGGTGGGGAGAGAGCCTTGAGCAAGGGATCAAGCAAAGCTCTTTCCTTTATTATCTCCTTGTATGTACAATCTGGAGAACAGAGACGGTTCAGTAGAATGATCCAAATGTAGGCCCTGCAAAGCTCTAGACACCCAATAGAAGAACATATCTCCCAAATGCATATAAATTGAGAAAGAACTAGAGCCATAATAGGATTGACTAAACATGTATCGTAAATTGAATCACATCCAACAAAATCAATAATAAGTACCTCTATAAAGTTTTCCAAAAATTCACAAGAAATACTAACCTTGCTTTGCTAAGGGTTACTGATAGGTCTAGACATTTGGATGTGACTTCCTTGTGGTCTTGTAGGGACTCTAGTTCAATCTCAGGTGGTGGTTCCTCTAAAGGTGGTGATTCTTGGGGCTTTTCTTCTGTTGCACAAGTCCCACTCAATCATTTCGAACTTACTACATTAGTTAGTTGAGTAAACATTGGAGGTGTTTCTCGGGACATGTCTTCTAATTTATGTGTCCCTATACTTGTGTCCACCATATTTACATCTTCATCTGAAGGGCCGCCAACTTTATCAAAAGCTTCATATAGTTCATCTTCATCAAAGAACTCTTCATTGTCAAGAATTCCAACAAATTTGTAAGTTACTACTTCCTCATCTTCAGAAAACTCATCATCTTGAATTGACTTGACAAATAAGCATTGATTTCTATTACAGAATTTGTTGAATTCTTCTTCACTCATGATCATTCCTTGTCTTGGTGGAGAAGGCGTCAATGGTACAAGAGGCTCACTTGTCTTTTCTACACGTGACTCCTCTAGCCGGTAAGGTAATGACTTGGGCGACCCACTAATCAACTCTGGAGTGATAGGATATAGATTCTTTAATAGCATGTACTCTTCTCTCTCTAGATGTACTTTAGAACTCTGACTACCACTTAGCTTGAAAGCACTGCACTGCTCACTAGATCTTGGTGGGGTGGGAGAGAGGTATTGTGAAATTAATCCGTCCAATTGAGCCTCTAAATGTAAGAACCTCTCATTCTGTGACTTAAATGATGATCTCTTCTTGAGTGTCAACCTTCTTGGGAGATTGAAAGAGACTCCGACTATAATCCACACTTGCAATTACGTCTTGGTCTTCTTGGAGGGAAGATGCTTTCACAGTTTCAGTTACCCATTCTTGGAAGTTTGTTGTGACTAGCTCAATTAATTCCAATCCTTCTTCTAGACTTTTGCCCATCAAAGAACCTCCTAAAGTTGAATCCTAAAATGACTTACTTTCCAAATTAATTCCCCTATAAAATATGTGCACTAGCATCGATCTCTCTTTGACCTGACTGATATGTGACATCATTCCAAGGCAATGATCACGTACACTTCCACCAGTCATACGAGTGTTCATTAAAGCACTCTAAGCAAACATACCATCAAGAGTCTGGATCATTTCTTCTCCACTCTCGAATTTGTTTATTTACTCTTGCAGATGACTAGCAACACTAGCAAGAATATAGCAGCGAGCTACAGTATTTGCATTATGCCAATCTGAATATTGCTTCATTGCTTCCTCAGACACATCGGCTGCAGGCTCATTGGGCTTAGGGGTTGTTAGGACAAACTTGATCTTCTCATAGTCCAGAACAATATAGAAATTGGTTTTCCACTGACTGTAGTTAGTTCCATCCATAGGTTTTTGACTCAAAATCAAGATAAGAGGATTCAAAGATGTCATTTTTTGAAATAAGTTATGCACACATATATTAAAACGACAAAACACAATAAACATGTGAATATAATGCAACATGTGAATCCCTTAATCACATTCATTTATTGCAACAATCATTTAGTTTCCATCATAAACACTTAAGTTGGGCAAGTAATTTATAATGAACTAAATTTGAACATGAAATCAATAGTATTCTACTAGGTTGGTTTATCAAGAAATTAGGAAGTTACAAAAAAAAATTATCCTAATTTCCAAATAAAATTCCCTAGAGAATACGATTATCTCACTCTGATTGTTTAAAAACTATGGGCCCTTTATAAAATTATCCTAGCTTCGTTGGGAGGGATAATAATTTTAGTTAGGTTGAATGTCATTAACTATTATTTAATTTCAAAATTAACTTTAATTTCCAAGCATTGTCGACAGTGGGCCGATCAAACTTATTAAAATTCTGAAATCATTAGGGTTCAATCAAATAAAATCTGACCATGTTTATCTGATGGGGCATCACATGATCATTTTATTAATGAACCCACAATGAAGCCCACAGGTCTACAATTAAAAAATAATAATTGAAAATCTTCACCCATTCAATATTTTATAACAAGGAATTTTCTTGATAAACTATGCAATAGTTATTAATCTAGGCAAAGCATAATAATTATCATGCATAGTCGAATGACAGTAGATTAATATGGCACCATCTATTCTGCATGACATGTTAACATATAAATCACAAAGAAATAATAAAACATCCTAATCCATGATTTTTAGAGAAAAAGAAAATTAATATAAGCACAAGATTGGCAATCTAGATTGATCTAAACTGCCACCATTATGTACACAAATCTCCACTAGTGATTGCATGACTAATTGATGGCCATAATTGATTTCATGATATATAGCAACAACATTGAATAATTGACTTAACAATGATTGAATCAATTAACTATGGAGCCACGATGTAATGCGCACCAAAAAGAATCACAAGCATGCATCTCTAATTCTCTACCTTGGATCAGAATAATACTATAATTATATGCATACCTTATGAAACAAAATCATAAAATAACATCTGATTCACATGATCAACAAATATAGAATAATTAGGCGCCATATTTATCTTAGTCATGCATAGAACAAAGATAAATTGGACTCGATTCACATAAATGTTCACATGTTGCTCTGATACCAATTGATGAAAATAGTATGCAGTGGAAGCAATCACATGTGAAATATATACGTTACTGAATTTTCTTTATCCGATACGAAATATCTTGTTCGATCGTCTAAACTGTTTTCCTGGTTGTGTTGCAGTGTGTGGGCACTCCTTTTATTCACTTCTGGCTTCTTGAACTTTTTACCTTTTGTTGATAAAGAACGTAGAAGTTAATTTATTCTGCTTAATAGGTGTCCTAACATCTCTTCAAATTGGGTCTAGGATTTTTACTTAAGCTTAGGCCCAAGTACTTAAAACCTATCCCGACTGTAAAAGTCCATATATCGTGATTATAAGCCACACCACTTATCTTGAGCTAGTTTGAGGATCCAATAATTATTATTAATCAAAACTCTTAATAATTGTAAGCCAATTATCTAAATCGGTGCTATTCCACTAGAAGCCCGATGTTGAACTCCAAGATTGATAATATGAATATTCATATGTATTTCTCCTTTGTAAATAACAATAATTAATGGATACTGATTTCTGTTAATCAATTAATTATTTATTCTCTTGATTTGAGTAGTTTCTCTAATCGATTAAATTGCACTGGCCAGTGACTTCCACCATCCAAGTAACGAGACATGTCAATAGGATATTTCATGCAAATTTTATATTATTTATTTCATAAATTATGATAATTAAATAATTATATTCCCAAATTATAAAGATATTAGTTTCATAATAAATAATCCTCACTTATTGATAATTCAAAGAATGATAACTATTTAATAATCTATTTACAATAAACTCAGGATTAAAAGAAATAACATAACTAATATCACTGAAGATTTAATTTCTTTTAACAGAAATTAATCCTTAATTAAATCTCCCTTGATATTGTCACTGTGAATGTTTCACATCAATATTTTACAATCATTAAGACATATTATTTCATAAAATATTACAGTCTAAATAAAGCGCCCAACGTTATTTAACAATTGTAACTCTTATTTATTAATTATGAGAACCTATGATCATGTCTTCTATCGACGTACCATATGATCATATACTACATAATTAATCTGGAACTTAGACGTATAATAATATATGTGCATATCAAATGAATAATTCATATTAGTAAATAAATGATATAATATAATTTGTCTTGCTCTTAGAGCACAAATCCAACACTTTTATGTGCAACACTTACGTCACTCTCATCGTCTTCTCCGAGCGGTAAGCTTTGCTAGGTGAGTTTTCCGGGTGATATTTTTTTTTAAATATTTCTGCAAGATGGGAAACTCTACTCCTCAATCTTGCTGCACATTCTTCAGGTTCTTTTAATGCCACCACACAATTCTTCTTTAGTAATTGGAGCTCTATTTTCTCTGACCAATGCAAGAACACATCAATTTCTTTTTAGTCTTCAGCTTTGTTGGGAGGCCAAAAAGCCTAGACTCTGTTTTTGTTTGTTTGCTTGATTTAGTGTTATTTTCCAATGCTTGACCTGTCTCAGTTCGTTTGGTTGAGTACACCAAGTTGCTATAAGTTTCTTTCCTGATATTCATTTTTATTGTCTCTAGCTTGTTGAGTTTATCAACATTTCCAATGTCTATTCCATGTTCATTACAGAAAATCATATCGTCACACTCTTACATGCTTGGTTGAACTACCTTATGCAGATATTGGATCCTCTATGGTTTTACAACATAGGATTATAATGATATGATAGTTTACTCAAGATGCAATGCTTCACTTGTAAGTATTTCAGCATAATTTTGATATGGTCAACCGAGTCAAGTTAGGTCCTGTTAGAAAGTCGAGCGGTAAACAATACAAATGAGAAGGATGATACGGGAAGAGACCCAACGGGCTCGATGCATCTGAAAGACGCAAAGACTTAGGAAGAGTATACCGGTGGAGTAAGAAGAACATGTGTGATCGAGGGATGAGGAGCCGCGGAGGAAGGCTGCTCTAAGAGAAGGTCGGAAGTTAAGTTCGAGTGAGCTCAACTTCGGACTATCTGAAATCATCCAGAAGTGCAAGAAGACTAGTCAATCAAAGGTTGACCATAACCAACCAGAGTCAGGCGCTCGAGTAAACTCAGGCGCCTGAGTCAACTTGGGTGGCCGGGTGTACGAGTGCCCGTATTTGACTCGGGCGCCCGACGCTGAGTCTATCGCAAACTATCCGTTCTACAGCCATTGCAATATGGATAGACTTTGACTAATATCAAGCGCCCGTGTTGCACTTGGCCTCCCGTGAAGGTGTCACGCCAATATTTCGATAACTCTTCAAGGCACTATAAATAGAGTCTTTTAGCATAGAAATAATTCATCAATTGAATTGTAATCATTTCTGTAATTCTATGCTTAAGAGTTCTGTGCATTCAACCAGTGTAAGAGGCTTCTCCGCCTACGAAGGAGCTTTGATAGTCGAGCTATTCATTGTCTTGGATTAGCAATCACCCAGGTTACAAACCAAGTAAATTCGGAGTCTCTTCTTTCTTTTAGTTAATTTTTATGTTGCGTTTCTTTAGCTACTAACTAATATTCCATCTTTGTTAAAGAACAACAAAAGATCTAGTCTTTTATTTTTCAGGGCTATTCACCCCCACTAAGTAGCCCACACGGGTCTACAAGTGGTATCAGAGACTGAAGCAATACATAAATGGTAAGATCAAACATCTACCCGCTTAAGTTCAAGGGGGAGTTTGCACTTTGGAAGTGCAAAATGGAGGTATACTTCAAGACCAACTTTGACATTTTACTAACAATTAAGTATGATTTTGAAGCATCTAAAAATAACAACGGAGACAAGAAAGAAGAGCATCTGTGGACCAAGAAGGAGCAACCTAATTTCGTGGCTAACGGCAAAGTAGAATTCCATCTATTGAGCGTGTTGCCATCACAAGAGGTCAACCAGATCGTTGCTTACGGTTCAGTGAAGGAACTTTAGCAAAAGTTCCTGGAGCTCCACAAAAGTACCTCGGAGGTGAAACTGGCGAGATGAGATCTGCTCCGAAATTAACTGATGAACCTCCGCATGGACACTGGAGAAACTGTTGCACAACTACACGTGAGGACCAAGGAACTCATAACCGGACTCACCAACCTCGATGAATCAGTAACGAATTGAGACTCAGTTCGATATGCACTCAATGTCTTCCCTAGAGCCCAAGAGTGGACATCGATCATAGATACCTACTACATATCTAAAGATTTAGAGATAAGTATTTTGGAAAATTTATTCTCTACATTAGAATTACACGAGTCTCAATGTATAGGATCTAGCAAAATAAAATGGACAACATTTTCCTGAACACGAGAAGGGATGAATTACACTCAGACACATCAATCGACAAGGACGGAAAGGCATACATGGTAAGGAAATTTTTGAAATTCCTTAAAACTAATAATTTTATTAAGTCACAGGCAACGAAACTACTTAGAAGAAAAAGAAGGTTCGCTGCTATAATTGTCACGATGAAGGACACATTAAGGATAACTGTCTGAAACTGAAAGAGAAAGACAAAGAAAAGAAGCCCAGTCGAAGTAAGTAGATGAACCTAAAGGCGACATGGAGCGAATTGTCTTCCTCAGAATCTGACATAGATGAGTATGCCAATCTTATTCTAATGGCAAGCTATCAAAGAGAAGATAACGAAAGCTCGTCTGAAATGAGCATCAAAAGCATCGAAGAAGGGGGATCATCAGACTACGAATCTGATATGGTCACTGAGGTACGTAACCTCCCGCTTGCACAACTATATGATGTTATCCAAATGTTAAGTAGATCCTTATACAAATTACGAATCAAATACGTTAATTTGAAAAAGAACAATCTTGAATTAAAATTGAATCTATCTAATGCATATCCACTAGAATTGTATGACAAATTATATGATGAAAATTTGAATCTAAAAGAACAGATTGAATCCTTGAAAAAAGAATCAACATGCTTAAATTCAAATATGTTTCAAAATTAAAATTATATAAAATTTCAAAAGTATCTAGAAATTATATTTCCTCCAAATATTTGATATATCCAATAGGTAAAAATCAATTTTAGATTCCTAAATCCGTTTTGAACTGTTTGATTACAGTTCTAGAAATTAATGCTTTCTTTATGTATCATTTTAATGTTTTTCTAGAATTTTATTTTTGAATAAAATTGCTTTTTAAATTTTTTTATAATAAACTTCAATCATATCTATACATAAAATTTTTTGGGATTTTTTCAATTGTTAAATAAATTTTTATGATTTTTTTATCAAAGCCAAAGTTTTAATTTTAAAAATATTTTGAAAATGAGTTTTAGAAAACCAAATTTGTTAGAGACTAACTGTTAGATTTTGACTCGTACAAAAAATTAACTACATTTTTTAATGTCAATTATATTTTTAAGCATTTATTGTCGAAAATTCATCATCGTTAATGAACTATTTTTCTATATTTAACAAAAATGTATTTCATCTTGAAAATTTTTATGTGACCTATTATAGTATTCTGACATTCATAATTTTTTTTTAGAAATTTCAAATAAAATTATAATTTTCTATGATTTTATATCAAAAATGAGTTTTTAAATTTAAAATTCCTTTAAAACTTAATTTTGACAAAATAGATCTTTTGATAAATCTTGATTGTGTTTTTACAAACTTAGAAAAATTTTCAAAGATTTTGGATAAAGAAAAAAATTGGTTAAATTTTCAAAGACAAACTATCTTTTAACTAAAGTTGTTTACACTTTTTTTAAATTTTACCCTTAACCTTTTTTTTATGTAATCAAAGGGGGAGAAAATTGAAATTAAGTGGGAGGTTTTAATTGCAAAATATTTTTGCATTACATTGCATGATATCTTATTTGTTTTTTTCTTGTTTATGTTTTTCCTAACTTAACTCTTGTTGATGCACATCAAAAAGGGAGAGATTATAAGAAACTCAAGATAGTTTTGATGCGATCAATCGAGTCAAGTTAGGTCTTGTTGATTTGAACCCTATGTTTAAGTGTGCAGGAGCTTATGAGCACAGGAAGTCGAGCAAAAGATGCGGCAAACGAGAATTATGGCACGAGAAAGGAGTCAATGGCTCGGTGTATCCATGGAACACAAAGACAGCTGAAGAGTATACAGTGGAGTGAGAAGGACATGCACGATGTCCGAGGGATGAGAAGTCGAGGAGGAAGACTGCTCGAGGAGGAGGTCAAAAGTTGAGTTCGGGTGAGCTCACCTTCAGACTATCTAATATCGCCTAGAAGCGCTAGAAGACTGGTCAACTAAAGGTTGACCATAACATGCCATAATCAAGAGCCTGAGTAATCTTGGGCGCCCGACTATATAGGCGCCTGAATCAACTCGAGCACCAGGTTATACGAGCCCGGTATCTGACTCGGGCGCCTGACCCTGAGTCTATCACAAACTAGTCGTTCTATGACCGTTGTGACATAGATAGACTTTGACCAATATCAGGTGCCCGTGTTGCACTCGGCCGCCCATGAAGGTACCAGGTCAGTATTTCAATAACTCTTCAAGGCACTAAAAATAGAATCTTTTAGCTCAGAAATAATTCATTAATTGAATTGTAATCACTTCTGTAATTCTGTGCTTGCTTAAGAGTTCTGTGCATTCAATGAGTGTAAAAGATTCTCTGCCTACAAAGAAGGAGAGTTTTGATAGTTGAGCTATTCATTGCCTTGGATTACTAACCACCCAAGTTGAAACCATGTAAACTTGGAAGCCTCTTCTTTCTTTTAGTTATTTTTTTATCTTTTATTTTTCAAGGCTATTCACCCCCCCTCTAATCGGCCCGCATGGATTCTACAACACCTTGTGTTAGAACCTGAGTCTCTGAAATCACTTATATATTATTTGTTCTCTGAAATCAATTATTTATTATTCACTGCCAAAAAAAACTAGCATTTCTGATGGAATTTTCTGATAGAATTTTTTCGGTAAGTAGCATTACTGACAGAACTACGATGGGGTAAAAATTGTTGGAATAATAATTGTTAGGGAAATCTGGCTGACGAAATAATGATCGTCAAAAAAAAAAATCTATTCGTGAATATCCAATAATGAATTTCATGGAGAAAGTAACAAAAAATAAATACAAAATAATTGTACTTTGGCTAAATTTTTCTTGATTCCAAAGTATGCAATGAAATAATTTTATAAAAATGATCTTCATGTTTTCTCAATGGGACTAAGTTGCATCCTACAACTCCATCCCCCCCCAAACCCACCCCCCCACAAACCCCCCATTCAACCACAACCCCCCCCCCCACCACACACACCCCACCCACTAGAATGTCTGATCAGAACGGAGACATATCCTATTAGTTCGCCATTAATTGGATACAACCCTCTGATCATTAGCCAAAGATGGATATTCATCATGATATGTCATTGGAGTCATTTTCTCTTGGTTCAAATATGAATGAAATATATTTTATCCAATGATTTTATTTTTCTCAATGTGAATAATTTCATCTGAATTAAAAATTACCAATGGAAATTGTGTTTCCGTCAAAAATTACTGACGAAAAACCTTATTTTGTCGGTAATTTTCAAGGATGTAGAGGGTGGAGTTTTTTGCCCATTGACCGGCAAAATCATAATATATCTCATTCCGCTAGTCGGTAGATAAAGATTGTGACTCCCCCCTCTACCGATGGCTGAGATGCCTGAGTCACGCTATTTATAATTTGGTCATGCATGGAAAAATATAATTGGATTAATATTCAATTTGAATACAATGACTAAAGTTAATCATGATGGAAACAATTAAATGGAATAAAGTTAATAATCTTACATGTATGACCTGTGATCGAGAATCGACAAATATGTTATCCTTCTTCTTATGAGTTTTGAGAAAGACCCCCATACAAGTGGGTTGACGGGCTATATCTCGTTTCCATATACATATATTTATTTGGCCAAAATTATACTAGTTTGGTAATAAATAAAAAATTTGCTTGCATAACTTTAAATTAAACTCACCAAATCTATAGTATGCTCAACAATAGATTTATATTTTGATGAATGCCGAGTGGTTTCGATGTCGGGCCACCTAGTTCTGTATTTCTATTGGATCGAGCCTTTTCAGCATTTTCCTTCCACTTTTGTTCACCCAGGTGGTCGTCCATACATCCCAGGTCTCGGCTGAAATATACGTTGGTCGTGTCACCTTCTTTTTTATATAATACATAAAGTCTATACAATTTGGCACAATAAATATTTCAAGTATTTTGAAATTCTTCTTCGTGCTCATCCTCCCATGTATATTTTTTCTACAATTATAAGTTTAAAATTAGTATATTAAAATTTAGAATACCAAATATATTAAATATACTTACTACAAATTCATTATAACAAAATGTTTTCTTCTCTTGGTCTATATGCCTCCTTGTAAGACCAGCAGCGATTCTCTTTCTTTGAATTTTGGATAATACAGGAGAACACTCGATGGCCATCAGGAGTTAACTTGTATAAAAAATTATTAAAATATGAGAAATATATTATAACTAAAGTTATATATGAACTTGAATTACTAATAAATAATAAAAAAATACTTACGATTCTCCAACAACTCTGAGCACCTTGTAGCCACAGAGTACTACTGTCTGCTGCTTTGCCATAATAATATATGCAAAATAATTACAACACATCATAATAAAGTTTCATAACATGATAATATAAATATAAAATAAAATAAAAGCATAACTTATTTAATGAGCAATAATGCAAATAGTTAATCATCATTAAGATCTAATTAATTAACATTAGTAGTTTCTAAATCCTCATCACAAGATTCTGTTAGTTCAACAAGATCATCACTGTTGGACATCTTTCATCATCTATATCTCATAAGTGACGTTAACATTTACAAGTAATTAAAATGTAGATTGGAGTTGTGAATCAACTGAATATCTCTCCACATCATCATTCTGAAATGCATCATGGTTTTGAGCAGTGTTGATATTTGACATTTCTATGATTGAGTGAGCCTTCATTCGATAAATAGACAACCATTCACTAAGTCTCTGTCTCCTCATAGGGTGTTCAAGATAAAAAAAAAACTTGACACGCTTGTACCTCGAAATGAAAGGTTCAAACTTATTGAACCTTTTGTTTGCATTAACCACAACTTAATTATAGTTTGGATGTATTCTGGTACTTATTCTTAGGGTCAGATCATACCATGAACATTTGAACAACACAAATCTTTTTAAAGGTAATGTAGAGTATATTCAACCTCTGTAATTTCGTCAAGTCAACCATAATAATCAAACTCAATATTATTGTTGTCGATAGATCCTTTGATGCATACAATGGAATTATAGAATAATATTCTTGAATCTCGTTGTGTGACATGGAATTTGAGGCCATTAACATAGTAACTAGAGTATATCATTATTTTACAGAGGGGACCTGATGCAAGATTCAATACCCCATCATCTTGAACATTTGAAATTCTATGATCTTTTACCTATACAATTAGTTTTGATATAAATTATGACATTTCTTAATAACTTATAACTAAAATATTTCTAAAAATTGCTTTAACTTACATATACTTAAAATCATAATGCAAATTCAGTCTTTAACTTTACAACTACCTCACTTGCACTAATTGATAGATTTTGTAGATATAGTTGTTGTTTGTACAAGATGGTAAAGAAAACCAAATATAAGACAATCGATATAGCGTATATAAACTTAATAGTGAATTTACCCATATTTCATTAGAAAAGTCAACTTACATTATGTATGGTTTGACCTCATAACAGTTTAAGAGTATGTATGTTCTTGCAGCATGATATTTCTGTTCAGTTAACCATCTAGCAACAGATGCACCCATTGGCTTACAAGATACTTGAAAATAGAAATCATTGATAGGTTTTTTGGTTGAGCATCATCAAAAATTTTAAGACACTTGCGATGTATGGTTTGCACATTATTAGCAAAATAATAAAAGCATAAAGAAGCGCTTCTTTAACCAAGTAAACATTACATATTGACTCCTGAACTCTTGCTTTGTTATGAATATTATTCTTTAATTTCTCAAAAACCGTTCGAATGAATACATCCATCTATACTAAACAGGAAAAGCTATTTGTGCCCCGTATGACAAATGTATTGGTAGATGTTCAATTGAATTAAAGAAACTGGGTAGAAATATTCGCTCTAGCTTACATAGTATAAGAGGAATGTCTGTTTTTAGCTGAGGCATATCATCCATCATAATACATCTCGCTATCAAATCTCTAAAAAATAGACTTATTTCTATGAGTGCCAAACATTTTGTGAAAGTAAATCATGGAAAGCTAATGGAATAAGTCTTTGCATAAATACATGGTAGTCATGACTTTTCATTCTAAACATTGTTAACCTGTTCATATCGACACATCGAGCCATATTAGAGGCATACCCATCAAGAAATTTTATTTCTTTCAACCAACTACATAAAGCTTGCTTACCATCTTTGTCCAATGTATAACATGCCTTTGGAAATCTATTCGTTGTTTCATCCTGATGCAATTCTGGTCTGTTAACTAATTCTTTTAATTCCTCACGTGGTGTCTTTAGTTCTTCCAGGCACGCTATCATAGTATTAAAGATATTATTAAAGAGATTTTTTTCAACATGCATGACATCTAAATTATGTCGAATGGGTATATACTTCTAATATGACAACTTTCAAAAAATACTCTTTTTCTTCCAACCACACTTGCACATCCTATTAATGTATTTATTTATCTCATTAAAATTAGGTTACAATACTGGTAGAAATTCATAACTGTATATTTGTTTAATGATTTCCTCACCTGAAGTATGGTCCGTTAGAGGAAGTTTTCTGACTACAACCTTTAGGATTTTTTATTTTGCCTGAAAGGGTGGTCAACTGGTAAAAATTTATGATGATTATCAAACCAAGATACTTTCCTATTACATGATAATGAAAATGTATTAGAATCTATCATACAGTATGGGCATGTTAATTTAACCAATTATGCTCCATTCGGACAACATTAAGTATGTTGGAAAATCACTAATCGTCCATAATAATGCAACATGCAATCGAAAATTAGTTTTACTTTCAACATCATAAGTCACCAACCCTATATTTCATAATTCATTCAACTCGACACTCAAAGGTTGAAGAAAACATTTATCTTCTCTTTGGGATTAGTTGGACTAGGAATTAACACAGTAAGAAGGATTAGTTGGAATAGGAATTAACACAGTAAGAAACATAAATTCATCTTTCATATACATCTATGGTGGTAAAAATTATACGATGTTAATATTACTGGCCAAGATGAATATTGCTGTCTTGACTGACCAAATGGCTGAAATTCATCTGCAGAAGTCCTAATCTAATATTATGTGGTTCCATTGCAAAGGAAGGAAATACAGTATCAAGATGTTTCCATACAAGGAAATCACAGGAATGACACATTCCTCCTTCATGCTCATGCTTATGATGCCACATCATGTGACAAGCTATAACGGCAAATGCATATAAGCGTTATAGTCTAGCAGTTAACGGAAAGTAATACATCACTTTCTAAGCAATATTTGTCTTCTTCTTCCCTGGTATGCGAGTACAAGGCTTATAATGAGGGTGATTATAGATTTTGCATTAACTTAGTTTGTTGTCTTCATTTCAAAAGATCATGCAGTTGTTTATACAGCAATCAATCTTCTCAATGAGCAATTCTAAACCTCTAACCAATTTCTTTTTATTGTAGAAGCTATCAGTCATTATGTTATTAGCAAGAAATAACTCTGACATCAATTGACATATGTCATCGTTACATCTTTTTGAAAATTGATGTTCTACTTTCATATTTAATAACTTTGCAGTAGCTGATAGTTGGGAATGACCCAAAGGATGCCTTCTCACACTTCTCTATCACTGGCCATTAATATTTCATATAATTATTGATATTTAAGTGTTGGTATTTCATCTATATTGGAATAATCAACTGCATTCATTACATCCTAAATCATTGATTGCATTACAATATCATTAGTTGGTGAATCAGACGCAACAACAGTTGTGTCAGATGATGAACCACCAGGAGGCCCAATTGATTTATACACATAGGGTTCTTCGTAACATTACTAGTTGTAGTAATTTGACACAAATCCATTTCAACATATATCTACTCAAGATATCCTCATCACAGTAGACTCTATTTCCACATTTCATATGATTACACAGACATTGTAATTCAACACCATTCATACATTCTAGATGATTCTTAGCAAAATTTACAAAATGTTCAAGTTCAGAAATAAAATCATCTCTGACAAATCTATTTTCTAATTGATTATACAACCAAGCATCGTTCATATACATTGTTGCCTAATAAGAATAAAATTTGAAAGATTATTAAACTTGTAGAATTTGAATTAAGTAGTCAAAGTTAGTTAAATCATATAACGTGTTAAATCTAGTGAGAGCACCATGAGCACAATTGTTTCACATTATTTGGGATAATAATTCATACTATAAAAAGTCAAATAATAATACAAAGTATATGTCACACCCCGGAGTCTGTATGTCGAACGAAAATCAGACAACATCATCTTTCCTGTATGGACAACATATGGATCTTATATACATGTCACATGGCTACTCACAAGTCTAGTTCAGCTCACACGGCTAGAAACAAAAAAATTGTAAAACATAAAAAATCTATATTTAATATCCAAATTATAAAAAAAGCTATCATACATTCAGTACAATATTAATAAGTTTAATATTAAAAATATTCTAATTAAAACAGGCATCTTGATGATGAGTTAACCTAAATCTAAATTATAAGAAACCTATATTCATATTAGGCAAATAACAAACTTTACTATATTTCATGTTCCAACTAAAATAACAACATTAAAATAAATTATACCGACATTAATATACCATATACCTAAAGATAAGTAGTCTAGTCTAAGAAGGGAAGCAAATACAGTACCTTACAAAAAATAAAAAATCTAACTAAAATTAATCACAAACAATCACAACAAAAGAGTTGCTATCTTATGGCATACCAAGTTTGTAGCCACGAGGTAGCGGCAAACCAAGCTCATAACTGCGACTTGGGGGCCGACCAAGTACATGATTGGCCCAACCTACGGCCGGCGGAAAAAACCGGTAGCAGCTTGGCCAAGCTTCGGCGAGAAGCAAGGCTAGGCCGCTAGAAGCTAGGCCGGTGGCAAATCTAGCCAGTTGGCCGCAAGATCTGGCCGGTCGGTCGGCCAAAGATCACTGGTGATCACCAACAACTGCTTTGTCGGCCACCAGTAGTTTGCTTGGCCGGGTGACAGCACCTGCTTGGCCGGGCGACAACAACTGCTTGGCCAGCCGCGAGCAGTTATCGTCGCCGGCCAAGCAAGGAAAATAAAAAATATAGACGGAAAATGGGGTGCCTACCGCAGGAGAGAGACGACGGAGAGGAAGAATCACTGAAAGGAGAGATTGCGCGCAAGGAAAAATTTAGATCTTGGTCCTAATTTTTATCCCTGACTTTACCAACGGAATTGTGATTCCATCGGTAAAACCGAGATAAAAATTAGGCCTACGCCCTAACTCTATTCGGGCTTTTCGATGGAATAGTGATTCCGTCGATAATTTCCAACAGAATCACAAATCCATCGGAAAAGCTCGGATAAAGTTAGGGCGTAGGCCTAATTTTTATCCTGACTTTACCAATTGAATTGTGATTCCGTCAGTAAACCCGAGATAAAAATTAGGGCTACGCCCCTAACTTTATCTGGACTTTTCCGACGATTTGTGATTCTGTTGGAAATTACCGACGGAATCACAATTCCGTTGAAAAGCCCAGATAAAGTAGGGCGCAGGGCTAATTTTTTGATGCTTATCGACGTATTAGTGATTCCGTTGGAAATTACTAACGGAATCACAATTCCGTGAGTAATTGTTGATGGAAAGAATATCTGTCAGTAATTTCGTAGGTAATATTGATATTTCTTGTAGTGATTTGTTCATCTTTCCATCCAAATAAAGTTTGTCTCTTGGACAACAGCAGAAGATCATCTGCTGTCTCAGAGCTCAATCACTTCTCCAAATATTTCAAGTATCTCTTAACCTTATTGCATCAGGTAAAAAGTGACACAAATATTCAAGGTTTTCTTCCCGCATTATGCTTTCTGCCTCTTTTTTTTCCTTGCTCATTCTCTATCATACTTTCTTGATGTATATAATTGGTACATACCCTAGTTGCATGCTTCATTTGTTACAGTTCGTAGAGAGCTTTCTCTTGTACCTCCACTTAAGTGCTTGACTTTTGACTTCATTAGTAATTTAATAGACGAATGTTCTGAAGAGTTTAAAATGCATAAATTATTTAAATGTATTTTCTTGACAGCAATATTCTATGTTCAAATTCAAGCCCTGGATTTGCATCCTCCCCTACGCATCCACACGTGAAAGAGAGTCTCTCCCCATACATTTGTTTATAACTAGCATGCTTATGAAACAATATAAACCAACAATTATGCCTTAAGACTCTCAATATAAGATTAAAGTCTAATTCACAATGGAGCCTCTTTATTCTCCACCTCCCTTTTCATTCATAATATATCCAACAATAACTAACTATTATTTGTAGTAGAAATAGCTCATATGCATCGAACTAAAAAAGACGTCTCGTTTTAAACTTCAAGCCGAGATAGATATACAACCATCAAATATATGAATACAAATCACACATATCATGAACAAGGTAAATATCTGAGCATTTCATTTGTTTCTTGTTTGGTATGATACTTAGGGAGTGTTTGGGAGAGCTTCTGCTAGCTGCTTTTTAGATTCTAGCTACATAGAAGCACTTTTGAGTATTTGTGAATACCAGATTCTGCTTTAACTTCTATAACTTTTAGCCAAAAGCTGAAAGCAAGAATTTGATGCTTTTTTCTGCTTCTGCTTTTTTGCTTATAGTCTAGAATTAAAAGTAGACATTTATACCCTTAATAATTTATCATTTTACATAATTGTCACCATACTTTTAAATAAAATTTTATATTTTTATATAATTTATATATTCATAATTTTTTTATAAATTTATATAAATTTTATCATTTTTTTATATTTATATTTTTATTAATTATATATTTTTAAAACATATATATTATTAAAAAAATTAATTTTGATATAATATTCAAAATATAATAATAAATATATAAAACATTATTGATGGTGTGTAAAAATTATATTTAGATAATTAAAAAAAATAATTTATATAGTTTAAGGATATTGTTGTCATTTAATTAAAAATTAAGCTTGGAAGCAATTATTCACCAAACACTCAAACTTTATCTTGTATCAGCTTTTAGCTTTTATTTCCAAACACTCCATGCTTTAGCTTCTCACTGACTTCAAGATAATCTCTACAAGAATCACTTTTCAAGAAGCAAAAGTTCTCCCAAACACTCCCTTAATCTTCTACGGCAATTTACCAAAGGGCGTACGTAACAATTCGAAATTACTAAAGGGCGTCCCATAGTTTCTATTTTACCAAAGGGCGCAACCCTTTAAGTGAACTTCCTATTATACCCTTGGCGCCACAAAATACCTTTTCCATTCCCATTTTCGAGACATCCGAACCACTTTTACAGTAAAATAATAATATGTGGTTCAGATGGCCAGGTAGTGGAAATTTTCTCAGCCTATATATATATTACTACCTTGCACAAAGTTGAATCATCACGAGGGTACGTATATATTTCGACCTTGCACAACTCAATTCATCAAGGAAGCTGAGGAAGATAGGTGTTGAAGGAGAAAAAGTAAGCAACAGATTGGTAACAAATACAAATAGTAATATACGTATGATTGTCATCTTTGATATTATATCAGACCTAGTTTTATACTTATCAACTCTTGCTACAATTTTTATGTTTGGAGGAGTCTAAGGGTGATATGCATTACATAATAAGGGCTCTCTGAAATTTGTTAAAATTAAGATAAATAAATGCTTGAATTCGACCTAGGGGTGATATATTACCATATCAAGCCCTAGAAGGGCCAGAAATTAAAGGAGTTCAATCCCTAGGAGTGCATGATATCATTATATTTCAGGCCCTAGGAGGGACTGAAATATGTTGTTTTCAGGCATTAGCAGGGCCTGAAAAAAAAAGAATTCAGGTCTTCCCAGGGCCTGAAATGAAAAAATTTCAGGCCCTTACAGGGGCTGAAATAATTGGATTTGAGGGCCTGGGAGGGCCTGAATCAATATAATTTAGGCCCTGTGATTTCATGCCTGTGAGGCACACGGAGGTGGGCCTGAAATAAAATGATTTCAGGCCCACGGTGGGCCTGAAATAAATCATTTCAGGCCCACCGCGGGCCTTAAATAAAAACTTTTCAGGCCCAATGGAGGGCCTGAAATAAAAACTTTTCAGGCCCAGGGTGGGTCTGAAATCACTTCAATTCAGGCCCAGTGTGGGCCTGAATATCTCCATTTCAGGCCCAGGGTGGGCCTGAAATCAAGTGATTTCAGGCCCACCGTGTGCCTCAATTGGGAAAATTTCAGGGGTTTTCAGCAAGGTTAGAGGTTTGAGCCTTCATAGGTCCTTGATTATGTTTTTCAAAGTTTGCTAAATGTAATTGTAATTTATTTTTCAGGGATGATAATGTTGTTGACGAAATTATCTCCGAAATATGGAATACTCTTGATGATAATGCTGTCACGGGGAATGGATCAGAAATTACAAGGAATTTGACAATTGATCTAAATGAAGAAGCAACTAATATAGAAGGTGAGGGTTTGAATTCTTCTTCAAGAGTTGTTGAATTCTTTGAGGCAACCTGGAGTGGGGAGGAAGGAATTGAAATCCGGAATGCAAATGAATTAGCACCATTACAAGTGTACTAGAATTCCAAGCCGATGATATGCAGATTGAGGAATATGATTTCCCCCAGATGAGTACAGTGACTTAGAGGAGGAGTTTCCATTAGCTGAAGATCCTTATATTTTAAATTCTCAATTGCTTGCTGGGCCAATTGGAGAGGTAGAGGCAAGAGATGAGCATGAATTTTTTGTGGGGCAGATATTCCCATCTAGAGAAGAATTCAAGAATGCACTTGTCAAACATGCCATGGTTAAGCATATGAGATATAACCCAGTTGACACCCGAAAAAATAGAGTTAAAGCAGTGTGCTTCAACCAACCATGTACATGGAGAGTAGTAGCAAGGGGGGAAGTAGAGTTCACTGTTACAAAATATATAAAGGAACACCAATGCGGAACTGTTAGGAAAAGTGCTGATTATCATGCATGCTCTTCATCATTTGTTGCTTCTTTTGTTGAAGAGCAATTTCTTCATAATGAACAATACAAACCAAGTATGATTATATCAGATATTAAAGCTAGATTTGGAGTGACCATATCATACAGAAAAGCATACATAGCTAGGGAGAAAGCATTGAAAAAGGTGTAGGACCGGTGCCGTCGATAGAGGGGAGGGGGTGAATATCGACCGTGAAAATTACTCGCGAAAACTTCGTAGAAAAACTTGGATCGTTCTGAACTTAGAACATTAGTAGCATAGCGGAAAAGTAAATAAACGAAATAAAGCAAGACAGTGACACAGCGGATTTTTACTTGGTTCCCGACCCCCCAGGGTCAGTACATCCAAGGCCTATGCACGGGAACGCCCGTCCACTATTGGTCTCCTTCCCGGACTTTCCGGAGGCAGAGAAACCCGACTTATAGTGCAAGATTACAATCACAAGATAAATAAATTAAATGCGGAACAATAAAATCAAACCGAACAAACAGGATCTGAAACTAGGCCGATCTGGACCTTCGAAGTTCCGCGCACTTCCTCCTGGAGCCTCCCGGTCGTAGAGCCTCGTCTTTAGCGCATTGTCATCAGTCAGAGTGATCAGAATAGTACTTAGCAGTTGTTGTTGAAGCAGAGGGGTCGAAGCCCCTTATATAGGCCTCCTGGGGGCGCCCTGGACGTTGGGGGCGCCCCGAAAAGCTCGGTCAAACTTTATCCCTGCGTAGACCTCGCCGCAGCTGATAAAGCCTTTGACCAGGGCGCCCCGAATCTCCCGGGCGCCTAGCTTGAACCCAGTCAGCGCTAATCCACTGCTTCGGACTCGCAGCAGCAAAACAGGTTTAAACTCGGGCGCCCCGGACGTTCCGGGCGCCCCGCTTGACACTTATCCTGCTTACTTAACAAATACTGCCATTTCCTTCTTTGTTCTAGGCGCCCCCACTGATGGGGGCGCCCTGGATGCCTGGGGGTGCCCCCACTGATGGGGGCGCCCTGGATGTGAGTTTCCAGCCCCAATTTTTTCTTTACTTTGTCTCTGGTTCTTGGTACCTGCAAGATACACAAACACAAAACACATATACATATAATATTAGCCTTAAGGACTTGGTTCGGACTTTGGATCTCCACGAAACCCTAGGTCGAACCGGCGCAAGTTCCCACCCCCGAGAACGCGCCTTTCACCTACTCCTTTCAGGAGACGGTTGACACCCAGTCCTTCGGGTGGACTTTTGCTTAGCTTCCGTTATCTCCGGACCTCGAGACGCCCAAACCCTGACCCGTCTCTACTCCTGTCCTTAGTTATCACTCAGCTAAGTTGCTCAGTCCCTCGGACCAAGACTCCATTACCTAACAGTCCTTCGGCAGGTGCCTAGCAGTCTTTCGCTAGGTCTTTATTCCCTAACAGTCCTTCGCCAGGTGCCTAGCAGTCCTTCGCTAGGTCTTCGATGCCTAGCAGCCCTTCGCTAGGTCTTCGATGCCTAGCAACCCATCGCTAGGTGCCTAGCAGCTCTTCGCTAGGTCTTGGGGTTTCGATACCTAGCAGCTCTTCGCTAGGTGCCTAGCAGCCCTTCGCAAGGTCTTAAGGTTTCAATACCTAGCAGCCCTTCGCTAGGTGCCTAGCAGCCCTTCGCTAGGTCTTTAAGGTTTCGATACCTAGCAGCCCTTCGCTAGGTGCCCAGCAGCCCTTCGCTGGGACTTAGGGTTTCGATGCCTAGATTGATTAGGACTTTTCTTCAGCTTAGTTTACTTCTCCTTTGCTCCCCTTTGTCTGTTCATTGTATCACTGACTTAAGTGTATTGTCAAACATTAAAACACTTAAAGGAGAACATCATTGATGCAACTTGCACCAACAATCTCCCCCTTTTTAATGTTTGACAATAACTTAAGTTAGATTGGTTTAAAGGGGCTAACTTACTATCCTTGAAAAAAACAAAAAAATGATATAAATTTTGAAACTACATTTTTGATCATTGGGGAAACATTTTTCCAACTTCTAACTTAAGCACACCTCTCCCCCTTTGTCATACATAAAAAAAAAACAAAAGAAAATACTTGCACCAACAATGAAGATTTTTGGTTCTATTTGAAAATACTTAGTGCAAATTTTGAAAGCATTGTATTTTGAATGATATATTGCATTTTTTTGTTGAAACAATGCATAATTTTGAAAAATGCTATGCGCTTTGAAAAGTACAAGTACTTTGAAAATTATGATGATCTTAAAAAATGCAAGTACTTTTGAATGATTATGTAATTTTTTGAAGTATATAAGTACCTTTGAAAAATGCATAACTTTAGAAAGAATACTATTTTGGAAAATATGAATATTATGCATATTTTGCAAGTACTAACTATTTTTGAAAAAGATGAACTTTTGAAAAATCTAAGTAATTTTTGAAACATAATATTTTACTTGACTAGGTTAATCTTCCAGTCTGACACCATCCTGGGAAACCTTGTTGACTACAAGGATATTTTCTTAAGTGTCCTAGAAATTTTTCAAACTCAAGTAAATATAAAAATAATTTCATAAGTCACATAACTTCTGAAAAATAGAATAATACATTTTGAAGTACATTTTGAAAAATGTATAAATTTTTGAAGTCATAATACTTGATTTGGTTTATCTTCCAGTTTGACACAATCATAGGAAACCTTGTTGACCACAAGGACATTTTCCTAAGTGTCCTGGAAGATTTTCCAAACTCAAGATTAAACATTTTTTTTTGTGAAATTGATCAAAACCAAATGAATTTTTGAACATACTGGTATTTTTAAAAAATGATAGTATTTTGAAAGAATACTTATGTTTTTAGCAAAATTTGAAAATACCGTTCAAGAAGACATGTTATTAAATAATTCTTTTAATTTGACCTCCGCCTAAACATGACTCAGTCCTGGGAAGCTTGTTGACCACAAGTACTCTTCCTCTGAGTCTTAAGGTTTGATTTAGATCAAAAGAATAGTCTAATAGTTTTCAAAAATGAATGATTAAAAAAACTTTCTGAGATTCTTCCTTTGACTCAGACTCCCCCTAAATTTGACACATCCTAGGAGTTCATGAAGATCATGAAGTGAACCTTTCCTCTGTGTCTTTAGGGTTTATCAAAGTCAAAGAGACAGATAAATTTTTGGACATATAATTTTTACAACATAAACCTTTTTTTTTTCGAAAAACACAAGTGATAATGATTTAAAGCTCAGTTTTCGAAAAGTATTTTCAAATAATAGTAATGTTTAAAGTGCAGTTTTCGAAAACCAAAAAAAATGAAAAGCACTCCCCCTGTACCCGATACCGTTTGACTCTATCTAAGTGCCTTAAGGAACTTTAGTGTTGTCCTAAGAGGCTTGTGTGTAATTGCATGAGTCAAATAATTTTTGAAAAGATATATTTTTGAAAACATATGATATGTATATTCAATCAGACAAGCATGAATTCCATAAAAACATTATTATGTTGAAGCACTATTTTAAAAATATATTTTTAGGAAAATATTCTAACAATTTTGAAAAACAGTTTTGAAAAATATTTTTCAATTCATTAGTCCTTAACATCTCACCCATTTTAGATGTATCAATACAACAAGCATAGTTGCCTTATAGATGTATTGTGAGATGCTTGAATCATTTTTATTGTTAATTCTAAGATTTAATTGAAGCTTGTGTTAGATTTGAATTTGACAAGAAGTAACTTGAATTTGAATTTCAAAAATTGGCTTCCAGGTCTTGGCGAGGCACTAGGCCTTCTTTGGCCGTAGCCTTATTGGATCATCAACCCTTTCCTTGACAAAGCCTTTTAATGAAATTTCATTTTCAAAATTACTTTTTGAAAAATTCTGGTCTAACTAGTTTGGATCTTGGATCGGTAGCTTCGGCTAGTTTCACTAGTCTAAAGAGACCAAGTATACTTGATCTTATTAGAATTGGCTTCCCTAACATACTATCATCTCACCGCCACCCAATACCAGGTTGATCAAGTTTCAATTATTCTTTTTCCTATAGCCGTTCTAATATATGCATAAAATTTAAATATGAATGACATGTCATATATTTAAAAGAAGTAGCAAATGCATGTCATGACAATTATGCATGAGTCAAACAAGTCCAATACTTTATTTAAGTTTCTAATGATGTATTAAATTACCGATTTGATACATGTCGTGTGAACCCGCGAATATGTCAACCCACTTTGACATATTTAATGTTATTAATTTTAATTGTTATAGTTTTGGGTAAGGTTTTAGTTTAGTTCAAGTTTAATTTATTTAAGAGTTAGTTGGATTCAAGTTAATTAAGAATTAATTGAAGTTTAAATTAATTTGAAATTGATTGATTTGAATTAATTTAACTTAATTTGAATTAATTTTAATTAAGATGATTTAATTTAATTAGAATTTAATTTAATTTAATTTGAATTTAATTTGGATTTAATTTAATTTAATTTAATTTATTTGAATTAAATTTGAATTAAATTAGGATTTAATTTGAATTAAATTAGGATTTAATTTTGAATTAAATTTGAATTTAATTAGGATTTAATTTGAATTAAATTTGAATTAAATTAGGATTTAATTTTGAATTAAATTTGAATTTAATTAGGATTTAATTTTAATTTTAGTTTTATTTAATTTGAGTTTATTTGAATTAGTTTGAGTTTATTTGAATTAATTTGAGTTTATTTGAATTATTTGAATTAATTTGAGTTTATTTGAATTGAGTTAATTTGGATTAATTAATAATTGTGGATTTAAGTTCATCATTTTTATTATTTCGAAAATTTCTGCTTCAAACTAGTTAGACCAGAATAACAAGGATCGAAAGCAATGCTCCATTGGAGTATCAAAATGGTTTACATACATTATAACTACAAACATATATTGTTTGTCATTAAACTTACATTATACAACTGAATCATTTTGTTTTAGGCCCTGACTGGGTTTCCTAAAATGCTTTTGTTTCAGGCCCAATGTGGTCCTCAATTCAAATGATTCTAGCAAAAACAAGGTTCAATATTACTGATCGATTCCACAACAATTACAGATTACAGATCATATATGAGACAAAAACAATGATCCGAAGCAAAGTTTCATTGATTTGAAAAAGAGTACATGGATTGTATAATTACAAATATACAATGTTTGTGCTCACAATTACATATGCATAGTATGAACAAAAACTCTAGTTACAGATTTAGCTTCCAGCACTTGTCTCTCATTATTTTATAGCCCACCTGAAATCGATAATTTTTCATTTCCTTTTGGCTAAAATCTGTAGATCTTTGAAAAACTAGACTTTCTGCATACCGCATCATGAAAAATGCACAATCCGATCTGAAAAACCAATATTGACATTGTTGTCATCTTATAAAACCAACTATGAAATGCATTGTTATTTTTAACAAAAATAAACATCCTCTTACGATCTGCTTTGAGTAGGTCCTTGTACAACAATTTTAGTAAACTCTGTCCCAGATATAGAAGGCAATCCTTTATTCCATATTTTGTAATAAGACCAGTTCAAATTTTTGAAAAACGCCACCTACACAGATATGACATTAGTAACAATTATATTGGTATGAAACTTTTTGTTGAGGTATATCTATGAAGTAGAAAACTTACAGTTTTTTCAAATTTGACAGTGTACCCTTCTGTGGCGCCGAGAGAATTATAATGATGGATACTACCTTCCACGAGGTCAATAACCATTAGATGCCAATGATCATCTGCATTATTTAGAGGACAGATGATATATCTAATCGACTTATCCGTATCAGTAGCAATAGTTTGTTCAAAAGCCTGAGCGTGAATCGCCTAAAAAAGATCCTATGGTTATTAAAAAGGAAGTGTCAGTGGACTAAATCATAGAAAAAAATAATAATGATTTAGTAGCTAATTAACTTACATCAAACCCCACCCCACACAATGGTGAGTTACACGCTTTTGCTTCATTTCCAAGAATAGTCCAGTATGCATTGATGCAATCCCCGGTGGTGTAGTCATTCCAATCAAATATTGTCAAAAAAGATAGCATATCTAATGTAAAGGTCCCATTGGACCATACTGGATTCAACTCATACCTACATGCAAATAAGATAAGCAACTTAATGAAATTCTTGAAGATTAAATTTTATTAATGAATGTCAATAATCATCATTGTTTTACAATATTTTTTCCAAATGCAATAGCAACTAACTCACTTTAATTTACTAAGCTTTAATAATGTTTCAGCAATCTCTGCATCTTTAGGCTTCTTCTTAAAAATTGCCCTGGAATTCTTCAAGATTTTGCTTTTGACCTTTTGAAATTCTTTAGCTTTAGCTGCGTGATGTTCTGATATGTTTGTTTGGGTGGAGGTCTCAGATTTATTTGTTTGCGTTGTAGTATCTGAGATTGATGGGGCAGGAGCCGCGTCATCTTCATCATCATCTTTATCTTCATCCTCATCCTCATCCTGAACAACTTGTTTGCCCTTGCCTTTGGGCTGGTAGTCTTGTCTGACCTGAGTTATTTTTATTTTTTTGGCAAGTGGCTCACCTTCATTTGACCCTTTGCTTTGCAATTGTTCATACAACGTCTTGATTCTTTGGTTAGACTGATGTATGATCTTCTCTCTTGCAGCTACTCTTTTTTCATTAAGCTCCTCTTGTACTTTAAGCTGCGAAACTTTGTCACCAATTATTTTATCCTTTTCAACAATGATGTCATCTTTTTGTTTCAGTTGCGACTCCTTCTCTGCAATTATTGTTTCTTTCTGAGCAATAATTTGATCCTTGGCACTGATGGCTATTGCCGTCTCACTTGTGGCTTCCTCCAAACTTTTAAGTGTTATATTTAATTCGTGCTGTAAGGTCTCAATTTGTTCTTGTTTTTGTATACATATATTGCAGGCTTTCGTTTGTAAGGCCTGTTACCTTCCTTGTGGAGCCTGGCTTTCTTCTGGTGCCTGCTGTAATACCTCACAGTGCACCTCAAGTGGTTGAGTTGGAGGAGAGTAGTCAAGTACTAAATCATGCTCTATATCAAATGGAATTAAATCAACAATAATTGAATCTATGGCCACACGGTCTATCATCCTCTTGATACTCTCAACGTGGGCTTTAGGCCAAGTCCAGCGAAGTATTCTTGGCAATTTATGAGGATGTTTAGGAGCAACAATACTAATATGTTCAGTAACCCATACCTGCAACATCATTTTAATCAGTAAATAATATCCATCATCAAATTATATCAGCAGGTATAAGTAACTCTAACTTACAGCCAAAATATTTGGAAATCCCTTGAGCAAGAGAGCCTTGGCCGGTTGGGTTAAATCACCTACATGTCTTCTATGTCTCAATGTCACCTCCTTTCCAATGGCTCCCAACTGAGGAGCCATGAAATTGTACAGGGTATTGCACCAATTATAGTTTCGTAGATTGTCAAAATCATCTACACAATCAATAAGTGACACGGTAGGAATGGCAAGTATGCTGCTAGTACCACAAAATAGCACTGTACTAAAAAAATAGAGTATATACAACTGACAGTACAACTTGTCATTGGATGTAGACTTTATTAACAGTTTCTCCAAATGTCGGGCAGAACAACTGGAATCTTCAAAATACTCCTTGTACAGTGGCGTGGAGGCCTCATTCAAATCAAGTTGGACTATCTCTCCATGGTTAGGTAGCCCTAGAATAAGTGATATATCAACTTTTGTGAAATTGAGTTTTTTCCCATGGATTACAAAGCTCTGTTCTTCTTCATCCCAATTATCAAACATGTTCTGAACTTGGGGTCTTACACAAGAACTAGTAGGAAGGTCGAGGACCCAAGAAAAGGGTGTGTCTCGAAGCAACTGTTCTTGTGCTGGTGTGGGTGGAACAGAATCAATAAAATTTTTGAAATGGCATAGGCTACTTTTCCAGTTCATTCGTTTGCTTCGACCTCTGTTGGCAAAACTTGAATACTGGGTAGGCAATTTGATTTTTCGTTTTGGCAGCTATTTTTTCTCATGACTTCCCTAGGGACTTGCTGTTTCTTAGATTTTGTGGGAGCAACTTTCTTTGAAGCTAATCTTTTTTGACCCATACCGAACTTTGCAACCATCAAACAAAAAATTATTTGACACAAACAAAAATGACACTTAGAATTCATTCATAAAAGGGCCTCCTCAAATTCAGTCTTTTACTGAAAATTATCGCTAACCCTAGGTGAAAGCAAGAACTGAATTGACAAACTACAAATTAGGGTACGTACAAGTCGACTAGTGCGATGACGATGATGTCGCCCACAACTACTCCAATTAAGACAAGCACGCTACCTTCAAATCGCAACAAATCTGGAGCTAGAAGACGATTGCTTAGCACTAGGCTCCCAGGGACGCTATACAAATGAGTGACTGCTGGGCCCGATATAAAAGGATTTCAGGCCCTAGGCGGCCCTTTTTATATGTATTATAAATATAATTTAGGTTATATCTATTCTTATTTATAAAAATAAAACTAAATTTGTTATATATCATATATATTTCAGATTTATCATATGCATTTTATTGATAATGTATTTATATTTACTTTTCAAGGCTCTAAAATTCAGATATATTTATTTTTATTGATTATGTATTTAATTTTATTGAACGAAGCTGGGCCCGAAATAAGATATATTCAGGCCCACGTTGGGCCTGAAATAAAATTATTTCAGGCCCAAGGTGGGCCTGAAATAAAATTATTCAGGCCCACGGTGGGCCTGAAATCAAATTATTTCAGGCCCACCGTGGAAAATGAATTTAGGCCCACGATGGGCCTGAAATCAAATTATTTCAGGCCCACCGTGGAAAATAAATTTAGGCCCACGGTGGGCCTGAATGACTTCAAGGCCAGAGTGAAATTCAGAAAACCCTATATCAGTAGATAGGGTTGAGGTAGGAGATGAGATTTTCGGAGGCCAAACCTCTAATTTAGCTGTATCACCATTGCTATAGCATGTAGTTTAGGTATATCAGTGAGTTTTGAGCAAAACTCACTGATGGACCTCCCATATCTGGAATTCTGAAAACCCTATATTAGTAGATAGGGTTGAGCTAGGAGATGAGATTTTGGGAGGCCAAACCTCTAATCTAGCTATATCACCATTGCTATAGCATGTAGTTTAGGTATATCAGTGAGTTTTGAGCAAAACTCACTGATGGACCTCCCATATCTGGAATTCTGAAAACCCTATATCAGTAGATAGGGTTGAGCTAGGAGATGAGATTTTGGGTAGCCAAACCTCTAATCTAGCTGTATCACCATTGCTATAGCATGTAGTTTAGGTATATCAGTGAGTTTTGAGCAAAACTCACTGATGGACCTCCCATATCTAGAATTATGAAAACCCTATATCAGTAGATTAGGTTGTGCTAGGAGATGAGATATTGGGTGGCCAAACCTCTAATCTAGCTGTATCACCATTGCTATAGCATGTAGTTTAGGTATATCAGTGAGTTTTGAGCAAAACTCACTGATGGACCTCCCATATCTGGAATTCTGAAAAACCTATATCAGTAGATAGGGTTGAGGTAGGAGATGAGATTTTGGGTGCCCAAACCTCTAATCTTGCTGTATCACCAATGCTATAGGAGTGATTTAAGTATATCAGTGAGTTTTGAGCAAAACTCACTGATGGACCTCCTATATCTGGAATTCTGAAAAACCTATATCAGTAGATAGGGTTGAGGTAGGAGATGAGATTTTGGGTGCCCAAACCTCAAAACTCACTGATGGACCTCCCATATCTGGAATTTTGAAAAACCTATATTAGTAGATAGGGTTGAGGTAGGAGATGAGATTTTGGGTGCCCAAACCTCTAATCTTGCTGTATCACCAATGCTATAGGAGTGGTTTAGGTATATCAGTGAGTTTTGAGCAAAACTCACTGATGGACCTCCCATATCTGGAATTCTGAAAAACCTATATCAGTAGATAGGGTTGAGGTAGGAGATGAGATTTTGGGTGCCCAAACCTCTAATCATGCTGTATCACCAATGCTATAGGAGTGGTTTAGGTATATCAGTGAGTTTTGAGCAAAACTCACTGATGGACCTCCCATATCTGGAATTCTGAAAAACCTATATCAGTAGATAGGGTTGAGGTAGGAGATGAGATTTTGGGTGCCCAAACCTCTAATCTTGCTGTATCACCAATGCTATAGGAGTGGTTTAGGTATATCAGTGAGTTTTGAGCAAAACTCACTGATGGACCTCCCATATCTGGAATTCTGAAAAACCTATATCAGTAGATAGGGTTGAGGTAGGAGATGAGATTTTGGGTGCCCAAACCTCTAATCTTCCTGTATCACCAATGCTATAGGAGTGGTTTAGGTATATCAGTGAGTTTTGAGCAAAACTCACTGATGGACCTCCCATATCTGGAATTCTGAAAAACCTATATCAGTAGATAGGGTTGAGGTAAGAGATGAGATTTTGGGTGCCCAAACCTCTAATCTTGCTGTATCACCAATGTTATAGGAGTGGTTTAGGTATATCAGTGAGTTTTGAGCAAAACTCACTGATGGACCTCCCATATCTGGAATTTTGAAAAACCTATATCAGTAGATAGGGTTGAGGTAGGAGATGATATTTTGGGTGCCCAAACCTCTAATCTTCCTGTATCACCAATGCTATAGCAGTAGTTTGCAATAGGAGGTTTTTAGGTATATCAGTGAGTTTTTATGGTCACACTAAGTACCAATATTTATGAGTTATATTCTATAAACGTTTTACACCTATACAACTACAAATTTATTATCCACCAACTTAAATCAGAAGTATTTAATGGTTAACAGAGACCCTGAAATTTTCCCAGTTGAGGCACACGGTGGGCTTGAAATCACTTGATTTCAGGCCCACCCTTGGCCTGAAATGGATCTATTCAGGTCCAAACTGGGCCTGAATTAAAGTGATTTCAGGCCCACCTTGGGCCTGAAAGGTTTTATTTCAAGCCCTCCTTGGGCCTGAATTGTTTTTATTTCAGGCCCGCCGTGGGCCTGAAATGATTTATTTCAGGCTCACCGTGGGCCTTAAATCATTTTATTTCAGGCCCACCGTGGGCCTGAAAAGTTAAGTTCATGCTCACCTTGGCCATTAAATAAAATAATGATTTATAGATTAATATTCTATATTTATCTACAAGTTGTGACCAAATCCTGTAATTTTATTTAATTATTAATCTTTAGAATTTGAAACAAGTTTTTTAAATTTATGGTAGAGATAATCCATCTTACTAAGTCAATACAGAATGCATACCAATTTTCAATTCCTTCGAGACCATTAAGTCATATTTTTAAATTATGTATCAGAAACCCACTGATGGACCTTCGATACTTGGATATATATCAGTAGTTAGAGTTAACCAAAGAGATGTTATTTCTGGTGTGCAAACTTAGTCCAAATCATTATGAGTTATGTTTTCTTACCGTATCAGTTGGTACACTACATTGTAGCAACTCGATGTGAATCAACATCACACAATTGTTTTGTTTTTCTGGACAATAAATTATATTCATACAAATTACACAATTTCTATACAAATGGAGCTGAATCACCAGCAAAGGATGTTTTTTTACAACATTACTTCAAGAGATTGACGGTCTCATGTTTTACAATACATGTCTCCCATAATATTTACTGTCAGATCAAATCTCATTTTCGTCATATCTCCTTGTTTGAAATCCATCTTCTCATCGTATAGGAGACATCGGACGTATTGCATAACAAAGAAGGCACAGTCCACACTGAAAATAACAAACAGTATTTCTGATTTCAATAAGTGGGGTAATAAAATACTTTGATGATTTAAATATTTTCAAACTCTTCCTCACTTACTGACCTATGTTCTTGTTGGGGACATTTTTGTCTGACGGAGGGCCATTTGTCCAAGGGATGATGACTTTGTAGATATGGATGAATAGCCGTAAGTTCCTCGCGAGTATATTGTTTAAGTTCTTTTACCTGTCAAATATATCATGAATTTCAATGACATTTTTTACCAAATGATGAACATATATATGAATAAAGGTAGGTAGCTCACCGCTGAGCCAAAATCTTGCTTATATTTACGACCACTAGCAAGAGAACTTAAATGAATGAAAGTCATTGCTTCTGTATCCACCGCCAACAAGTGAAAGTGTGTATTATCACTGCACAAATGTATTAAAATATATCTGAACCCTTGTTCTATCATATCCGTCTTCATCACTTGTTGCATGAAAAACTTTCTTGACGATCTTATTGAAGCCTAAATAGTTGCAAAATCAAAATTATTAATAACCACATCATAATACTAGGTCTTCTACAATCTATTAATTCATACTAAGTTACATCACTTACTGTGAAGAAGGTTGAACAATATATTGACTTGTTGTATGGCCTACCAGATGTGGATGCTCCCCTAAATAACATTTTACAGAAGGCATCAATGACCTCGCCTTTTGTAAAAACCTCTCCATTGAGGATTTGTAAGAATGAATGCAATTTCAAAGCAAAGGGTGCATCCTCCCAGATAAATTCATTATCCAACCTGCCAAGTTAATTGATAAGATTATATATTAAAGCCTCAAATATATTAACTAAACTATGTTTCATAACTTACTTTAGGTTTTCTAATTTATTTATCATGTATGCCACTTCTTTATCTTGATTTTTCTTCTTCGACTTCATAAAATGCTTCTTCACAAACTACATCGATACAATTTAGACCAAACTAATTAATGACCAAATTCAATAAATTTAACGTAATTTATATGAAAATAACTCAGATACATCAATGCCTTGTTGCCTCATTTTGTATAGTTCGGAGGTCCTTTTCTCTTCCTCTATATCTTCTTTAGACATGACTTCCATTACAGTAATGGTTTCTCTTGCTTCATCCATATCCTCCTCACTAAGTTTCCTTTTTCCCTTGTCCATGACATTTGATATTTGTTCCTTTCTCCGCTTCCCCTTATGTAATAGTTGGTGCCATACTGGACTCTCAATTGGAGTATCCCTGTAATCATACCGAGTTCGGTCACGTCCTCTCCTTGTTCTACAAGATACTGGATCAGAAAGAGGACTGACTACAGGATAGCTTTCTTGAGCCTCCATGCCCTTTTTTCAATAATTGAAAGTAATTCCTTAACCCTTTCATTCAAACATAAATTCTCCTCTGTTAGGTCCTTGATTAGGGTGTCTTTAAGAATGCATTCACCACATGACCTTACATCTTCTGTGTCATGTCCTTATGATGTCTCCATTGCCCGTGGAATGTCATCCCCAATCTCAAGGTTCTCAAACAATGTGTTTTCATGTAGGTTAGGAATTAGTTCAACAATCACCTGTCAATTACCAAGTACACAAATTTTACTGCCTCTATATCAAACTAACATAGATCACAGTTTAGAATAATTACCTCTTCGGACCTGATTTGGTTGACAAGGTCCCTCACCCTACTAATATGCGAAGGAATATTCCTCCACTTATTTATTCGGGATCCTTCAACATTGTATGGTTTTTGAATGGGTACATGCTCCAAAAACCATGCCTACACAAAGTTTTCCAGACAATTACATTAATGACAGCAAAATATTATAAAATATAATTTAGGTAAATTCTACTCACTGCCAAAAGCCCAGCAAATCCCTTTATGTAAGGGAGGTTGGTGGTCCTCTGGTTTCCTTGACTTGATGAAAATAATTCCCCAATCTTAAATAATTGGGGAGACAAAAATTTATGGATAGCTTCCACCTAGTTGAATCTACCAAGATTGTCATAATCATCTACTATATCTACAAGCCCTAGAGGGACCCTTATATGTACTAGAAGAAAATAAAACACAAACAAATATATACAAAATATAAAATTTACAAACTAATAACACATCATCCTCTGATTCAACACTTTTAGAATAATGTTTAAGTAAGTCCTCAATTCTTGTTCTGGTAGGTTGTTTTTCTTTTGAGAAGTAAGTACGATAGAGGTCACCCGATGCTTCAGTTGAATTAATAGGGACCGAAACTCCACGGTCCACTATACCCAGTACCAAAGCAACATCTCGTCTGGTGAACGCAACCGGTACACCTAAAACAATTAAAATATTTAGTTATCATCAACAATATAGGCTTCAACTTATTTCTCTTTGGGCCTGAAATGAATTCATTTCAGGTCTACTGAGGGCCTGAAGTAAATTCACTTCAGGCCCTCGGTAGGCCTGAAATGATTTCATTTCAGGCCTACCGACGGCCTGAAGTGAATTTCACCTTAAATTCACTCATTTAAATTGATCAAATATCAATCATTTAAGGCCAACTATATCCAAGTTTTATCTTACTATAGATATTGTTTATAATTCATAATTAAAACTATTACCTGAGAATTTAAAAACTTGCGAGGTTGAATCCCAACTTTCAAATATATTAACCAAAATTCCCCGGATATGCTGTAATCTTGAATGTCCAAGAAAATACTGAAGGGCGACTCTTTGATCTTCGCAATGTGTTGATCATTTAAAATTTCAAATGCTTCAACAAAATGTTTAAAATGGCCTAAAACACTGCACCAATGTAATTTTTTCCCAAACTCATCTGAACCCTACAGTTTTTATACATTACAAATTTATTCAGCAAAAATAAGTATAAACAATATCACAAGCAGTGTTTATTAAGCAAAAATAAGTATAAACAATATCACATACCTTGGTGATTAATGCCAATGAAGAAGACGATGAACCACCCACAGACCTTTTTCCTGCCATTATGATGAAAATCAACCCTGCAGAAACCCTAAATCCTACTTTGATAGTGCCGAGCAGTATCAACTTCAACGTTAACACTTCAAGCCGCCTCAGGATCACACACTACCACTTTCCTGTATAGGAGCCTAGGTTTTGGTTGGGCGGAGGGATTCGAGAGAGTAGCAAGTGACTAAAGCACAACTAGGGCACGCACAATGTCCTCCTTCAACAATATCATTTACGTTGTTGCGGTGAGAGAGAGAATAGCAAAAAATTCTACTACCTTGCCATCCGAACCACATATTATTATTTTACTGCAAAAGTGGTTCGGATGTCTCAAAAATGGGAATGGAAAAGGTATTTTGTGGAGCCAAGGGTATAATACGAAGTTCACTTAAAGGGCTGCGCCATTTGGTAAAATAGAAATCATGGGACGCCCTTTGGTAATTTCGAATTGTTACGTACGCCCTTTGGTAAATTGCCGAATTTTCTATATTATTTTCATTGTTTATTTTACTTATATAAATAAAAGTATTGTATTTGTAGGTGGCAAATACTTGAATTTTGCTTATACTATGATGGATGGATGAAGATGATTCATAGTAAATTAGTTGAGTTTTTATTTTATAAGACTTTGTTAGTTTTAAAATTTAACGTTTTGAGAGCATTTTATTAGTATTTAACTAGTTTTAGAATCAATACTTTTACCTCAGTATTGTATTTGTAAATTTGACTCTGTTAGATAATGATTGTTAGATGAATAAAAATCTCGTGGCATTTGGTGTGTGAATTGTGATGATGTGGTGGATAATTGAATGTTTTGGATGTATTTTTTTCTATTTTATGTGGTCAGTGAATTGTGATGATATGTAAATTTTGAATTAAGATTATATATTTTGAAAAAATATTAGTGATAATTTTTAATATCTTCATAAATTATTATAACTGATATTTAATAGTGTCATTTTAAATTAGTTAGGGTAATATTTAGAATGACTTTACAAATTATCTTTCCTGACATCTTCGATTTTTAGTATATCTTTAGAATTATGACATTTTTGAAGATAGCATAAATATTTTATAATGATATTATATAAATGTCGGGAATACTAGAGGGTCTATGCTAACATTATATTTTAATACATTTTTTGATGATGTCACCGTAACTTTAGTATCACTAAAAATATACTATAACAACATTTATATGTGTCCTTACATGAACATTATTTCAGTAGTGTGAATGTTTAGGTATGTTAAATATATCATATGAATATTTGAGTATATCATATAATATTTGAATAAATATGTCAAATATTATCATGGGCGTATATCAAAATTTTAAAGAATATTTGAAAGTCTTAATATGACGTTATCTTATTATTTTGCCACAATTTTGGAGACATTCTATGATGCATGGTTAAAACATGGTTATAAATATTAGCATCAGGGTCCCTAAATATACAAGCTTCATTAAGTATTTACACATGTGATGCAGTGGTAAAGTATTCAGGGGAATACAGACGAGGATAAGGTTCAAATCTCAATAGGTGGCAATATTATGGAGGGCGTACGTCCTATAACTGTACATAAGTTGTGTTTCAAATTTACTCATAGACAAACTAAGGTTAGGGTTGTACCTCTCGGGATTAGTTGAAGTACTGCTTCATCTGAGAGGCTTGGAGCCTTCAAAAGGCCTAAAAACCCTAAAATAGCAGAATGATAATCAAATTTTATTTGTTGTGATATCAAAGGCTGGAGGTAATATTCGACCACTATTCCGCATTCAATTATTTGTCATGTTGATTAAGCCATGAAAATCACGACATAAAGCTTTTAGTCATAATCATTGTGTTTATAAAGTTTATGTCAAACATGATATATTAAATTTTCTTACCTTTTAGTTTACGACAATTTACCAAAGGACGTACCCAAGAATTGGTATTTACCAAAAGACGTACCATGATTTAAACGTTACCAAAGGGCGCACATATTTTAGTAAACTTCCTCTTATACCACTACCGTCAAGTACTGCATGCATTTCTCTTTCTCTTTCTCTTTCTCTTTGTCAGTAACGAATTTCGAGACGGACCATAAAGAGATGTTCCTTTATATTTTGATTTTTATATTATGGAACCTTTCTCAAAACAAAAAAATATTGAAATTAATTAAAATATTTTTATTAAATTAAAACTAAAAGGACATTTCACCCACCCGCGTTGGGCCTGAAATGGTTCCATTTCGGGCCTAATGTGGGGCTGAAATGTTTCCATTTCAGGCCTAACATGCCCAATATTAAGGGTCTTTTCTCGATTCTTTGTTATACATTTTAATACCTCAGAGAAGTCCAAATAAACAATGGATAGCAAATTTGAACTCCTTGTAACCTCAGAAATCCACAGGAACTGAAATTTTTACAATCGGAGCTCTCTAGGTCAAATTAGTGGGTTTTGACACAAGTGGCGTTTTAGGGTCATTAGGCCTGAAATGTTTCCATTTCAGGCCTAATGACTCTAAAAGACCACAGATTGACCTAGAGAGCTCCGATTGTAAAAATTTCAGTTCCTGTGGATTTCTGAAGTTACAAGGAGTTCAAATTTGCTATCCATTGTTTATTTGGACTTCTTCGAGGTGTTAAAATGTAATAATGAAGAACCGAGAAAACACCTTTAATATTGGGCACGTTGGGCCTGAAATGGGCACGTTGGGCCTGAAATGGAAACATTTCAGGGCCACGTTGGGCATGAAATGGAATCATTTCAGGTCCAACGTGGGCCTGAAATGGAATCATTTCAGGCCTAATATGGGCCCGAAATGGTTCTATTTCAGGCCCAATGACCCTAAAAGGCCTAATGTGTCACGCCCCCAGAGGTATATGCTTCCTCGAAAATCGGGCAGCATCTCCCCTGTATGGCGGACAATATGGGGCAAAAATACATACTATCTCACATATATAGCTTAGCCACATGCGGCTAGCATCACAACAATATATAAAAGACACACAACCACGCAGTTTAAAATAATTTAATGGGTAGCTCAGCCACCTTAGGCATAAAAGAAAACACAACTCAATAAAAACTCCACAACGAATAAACCCGACCAATAAGACATGATACAATTTTTATTTTATCAAGACCATACCAGAAATAATATAAAATGCGGAAAACAAGGAAACTACGGAGAACTAACTCTGAAACAACTCCAAACCAAAATCACCCGGTGAAACTGAAGGACTGGCAACTGGATCATCTCCTGGCTCCAAGCAATACCGCTACCTGCTATCTGAAACAACAAAAAGGAAAGCAGGGGTGGTGAGTCCGGGCGGACTCTGCGGGTATATGAGTAGACAATAAGCATGACATAAATAAGATAACGAAGTAGAGAATCAAAAGGTACAGTCCATAAGAAATATCAGATTTACCTAATCATGCATAACATATGTAAATCGACATAGTATAAAGTCCGAATAACGACTAAACAGGTATAGAACAACTCAACAACAATAATATCAAGATATACATGCATGTCAAACATATGCAACAATCATAGCTCATATAAGTGCATCAATCACAAGTAAATGCATAAAAGAAATACGTATGCACATGATGCAATGACATGTGTCACCCCTGACGCCAGTCAAGCCGTCAACACATCCCATCTGTGTGACCGAGTGGGTAGGGCTGTGACAACTGTACCACTCCAACAACAACAATAATACTAACAACAACAATAATACCACATAAGGCGTGGTAGAGTGGACAGGATGCTGGGGAGTCTACACTCCAACCCCTATACATAGGGGGAGCTATACAGCTGTAAAATATCCCTCTATAAACAACGGTGAGGGTGAGCCACCAACAACTCATCCCTCTAAAATAACGGTGAGGGTGTCACTGTCTGGCATGACAGGACAAACACTCGCACTCTAACCACTACCATGACAACATGTGGTTGAGTGAATCGAGCAACAATATGACTAACGACGACTTAACCAAATGTAAGCCAACAGTCGTTAGTATGCAACGTGCAAGTATGGTGCATGATATATGATGCATGAACAACCGAAGCAACCACGATGCAATAAAATCCAACGAGTGAAACATGCATCGATACAACCAACCAGAAAACCGAAATCCAACGATTATGCACCTACACTACTAGGTAGGGTATTTTCTAATGCCAAATAAACCTAATTGTGTTTTTATGAACTTCTAAGTGCTCGCGTACAAGCGACACCTTACAGAACAGAAAATCAATAGAGGACTGTACGGATACAAACTTGGAATACTCGAAGATCAACGAAGAATAAGTCTCAACGGCGATGTTTAAATAACGACAAAGAACAAGGTCAAGCAACCTATAAGACATAAACTAGCCATGCTTTAAGGTAAAAGAACTACTCGAGTACAAAGGAGAAATACCCGCCTTTAATTGTAGAAGTCCGTAAAACGAGAACCTTCCACGATCAACTGAACGACTCCGAATCAAGGTCCTGTATATATGATAAGGTTTAGCTAATTATAAAATCAACAAATTAGCTAAACAAAATACTAAATAAAATTAGGATAAATCCTAATTATAACCTCTATTTAACTAACTCACAATTTACACGATTAGCTCATTACGTTAAATCCAAACCAACCTAAGAAACTATCACCAATGCAGAAGCAATAATTACCCCTTAGTAATCCAATTCAAATTCAGCACCCAAGCAAGCTGGACACCTACTAACTCAACTCACCCAAAACATAACCATTAAGATATTACTTATATCCAAACGTTCTGATTACAATCTGTTGTAAACCATTATAAGTTATCAACAACCATTGAAAGACAATATTGTCCACAAGTTTAGATAACATGAACGATTACATAACCTCAAGGCTAACTCCATTAAACGTAGCAAATTCAGGAACTCATCCAACACAACCCACAACCAAAACGGCTCACGGCAGGCATAGGGATTAAGGAAAAACCCAACTGCCATACTGTCATACTCAAATCAACACAAGAAATCCATCTCTACTGACCAACATACAATCAACTAATCTCCCAACCAAACAACCAACTTTTAATCACTTACCTTGGTCAGTGGTCGGCGCTAGCAACAGGGGCGGTGAGTTCAAATTGTAGGCTGATGTTTTCCGTTCGGTGGTGGCCAAGGGAGGTAGTTCGTCGGTTTCGCTCGTCGGGCAAGGATTGCCGGCACCGCTGGTTTTGGGCGACAACACAGAAGAGAAGAGATTAGGGCTTGTGGCCGGGAGAAAGAAGGGCGACGCTCGACGATGTTCGTGTGAGGGAGAAGAAAACTCACCACCTCGCGAAGAAGGACTCAGCACCGGCGAAGGGGTGGCGGCGTCGGCGTCGCTCGCTAGGGCTTGGCGTCGGGCGGACGAAACCGAAGAGGTGGCGTCGTGGGAAAAGAAACTGAATTCGGGAAAAAAAAGCTTTTAGGGCTCTATATATTTGTTTTGGCATTTATGCAAATAAACCCAATAACTTCAGTAAATTTCAACTAGGCCCTTATTTTTTGAAATTCTTACCTTTTCAACCTTTTAAAAATCGGATATTTAACATAATGTGTCAAAATCCACTGATTGACCTAGAGTGCTCCGATTGTAAAAATTTCAGTTCTTGTGGATTTCTGAGGTTACAAGGAGTTCAAATTTGCTATCCATTATTTATTTGGACTTCTCCGAGGTGTTAAAATGTAATAATGAAGAACCGAGAAGAAATCACACATTAGGCCTTTTAGGGTCATTGGGCCTGAAATGGTTGGACACCTATTGCATTGGTGATATCTAATATATAGATGTTTGGACACCTAAAACATCATCTCCTACCTCTGACCTCTCTATTCATATGGAATTTTCAGAAATCCAGATATGGGAGGTCCATCAGTGGGTTTTGGTTAAAACTCACTGATATTTCTAAACTACTCCTATTTGATTGGTGATATCTAATATATAGATGTTTGGACACGTAAAACATCATCTCCTACCTCTACCCTCTCTATTCATATCGAGTTTTCAGAAATCCAGATATGGGAGGTCCATCAGTGAGTTTTGACTAAAACTCACTGACATTTCTAAACTACTCCTATTTGATTAGTGATATCAATATATAGATGGTTGGACACCTAAAACATCATCTCCTACCTCTAACCTCTCTATTCATATGGAGTTTTCAAAAATCCAAATATGGTAGGTCCATTAGTGGGTTTTGGTCAAAACTCACTAATATTTCTAAACTACTCCTATTTGATTGGTGATATCTAATATATAGATGTTTGGGCACCTAAAACATCATCTCCTACCTCTACCCTCTCTATTCATATGGAGTTTTCAGAAATCCAGATATGGGAGGTCTATAAGTGAGTTTTGACCAAAACTCATTGATATTTCTAAACTACTCCTATTTGATTGGTGATATCTAATATATAGATGGTTGGACACCTAAAACATCATCTCCTACCTCTAACCTCTCTATTCATATGGAGTTTTCAGAAATCCAGATATGGTAGGTCCATCAGTGGGTTTTGGTCAAAACCCACTGATATTTCTAAACTACTCCTATTTGATTGGTGATATCTAATATATAGATGTTTGGACACCTAAAACATCATCTCCTACCTCTATCCTCTCTATTCATATGGAGTTTTCAGAAATCAAGATATGGGAGGTCCATCAGTGAGTTTTGACCAAAACTCACTGATATTTCTGAACTACTCCTATTTGATTGGTGATATCTAATATATAGATGTTTGGACACCTAAAATATCATCTCCTACCTCTACCCTCTCTATTCATATTGAGTTTTCAGAAATCCAGATATGGGAGGTCCATCAGTGAGTTTTGACCAAAACTCACTGATGGACTTCCCATATCTAGATTTCTGAAAACTCCATATGAATAGAGAGGGTAGAGGTAGGAGATGATGTTTTAGGTGTCCAAACATCTATATATTAGATATCACCAATCAAATAGGAGTAGTTCAGAAATATCAGTGAGTTTTGGTCAAAACTCACTGATGGACCTCCCATATCTTGATTTCTGAAAACTCCATATGAATAGAGAGGATAGAGGTAGGAGATGATGTTTTAGGTGTCCAAACATCTATATATTAGATATCACCAATCAAATAGGAGTAGTTTAGAAATATCAGTGAGTTTTGACCAAAACCCACTGATGGATCTCACATATCTGGATTTCTGAAAATTCCATTTGAATAGAGAGGTCAGAGGTAGGAGATGATGTTTTAGGTGACCAAACATCTATATATTAGATATTACCAATGCAATAGGTGTCCAACCATTTCAGGCCCAATGACCCTAAAAGGCCTAATGTGTGATTTCTTCTCGGTTCTTCATTATTACATTTCAACACCTCGGAGAAGTCTAAATAAATAATGGATAGCAAATTTGAACTCCTTGTAACCTCAAAAATTCACAGGAACTGAAATTTTTACAATCGGAGCTCTCTAGGTCAATCAGTGGGTTTTGACACAAGTGGCGTTTTAGGGTCATTGGGCCTGAAATTGGGTCTGAAATGATTCCATTTCAGGCCCAACGTGAGCCTGAAATATTTCCATTTCAGGCCCAATGACTCTAAAAGGTCACTGATTGACCTAGAGAGCTCCGATTGTAAAAATTTCAGTTCCTGTGGATTTCTGAGGTTACAAGGAGTTCAAATTTGCTATCCATTATTTATTTGGACTTCTCCGAGGTGTTATAATGTAATAACAAAGAATCGAGAAAAGACCCTTAATATTGGGCACGTTGGGCTTGAAATGGAAATATTTTAGCCCCACGTTGGGCCTCCCATATCTGGATTTCTGAAAACTCCATATGAATAGAGAGGTCAGAGGTAGGAGATGATGTTTTAGGTGTCCAAACATATATATATTAGAGATCACCAATGCAATAGGTGTCCAACCATTTCAGGCCCAATGACCCTAAAAGGCCTAATGTGTGATTTCTTCTCGGTTCTTCATTATTACATTTTAACACCTCGAAGAAGTCCAAATAAATAATGGATAGCAAATTTGAACTCCTTGTAACCTCAGAAATCCACAGGAACTGAAATTTTTATAATCGGAGCTCTCTAGGTCAATTAGTGGATTTTGACACATTAGGCTTTTTAGGGTCATTGGGCCTGAAATGGAACGTGGGCCTGAAATGTTTCCATTTCAGGCCCAACGTGCCCATTTCAGGCCCAACATGCCCAATATTAAAGGTATTTTCTCGGTTCTTCATTATTACATTTTAACACCTCGGAGAAGTCCAAATAAACAATGGATAGCAAATTTGAACTCCTTGTAACCTCAGAAATCCACAGGAACTGAAATTTTTACAATCGAAGCTCTCTAGGTCAATCAGTGGGTTTTGACACAAGTGGCGTTTTAGGGTCATTAGGCCTGAAATGGAAACATTTCAGGCCCAATGACTCTAAAAGGCCACAGATTGACCTAGAGAGCTCCGATTGTAAAAAATTCAGTTCCTGTGGATTTCTGAGGTTACAAGGAGTTCAAATTTGCTATCCATTGTTTATTTGGACTTCTCCGAGGTGTTAAAATGTAATAACAAAGAATCGAGAAAAGACCTTTAATATTGGGCACGTTGGGCCTGAAATGGAAATATTTCAGCCCCACGTTGGGCCTGAAATGGAACCATTTCAGACCCAACGCGGGTGGGTGAAATGTTCTTTTAGTTTTAATTTAATAAAAATATTTTAATTAATTTCAATATTTTTTTTGTTTTGAGAAAGGTTCCATAATATAAAAATCAAAATATAAAGGAACATCTCTTTATGGTCCGTCTCGAAATTCGTTACTGTCAAAGAGAAAGAGAAATGCATGCAGTACTTGACGATAAGTGTATAAGAGGAAGTTTACTAAAATATGTGCGCCCTTTGGTAATATTGAAACCATGGTACGCCTTTTAGTAAATATCAATTCTTGGGTACGCCCTTTGATAAATTACCGTTTAGTTTAATACTGTGTTTATGGCCACTCTAATTAGAGAGGAAAGAGCCTCATGTGAAGAAGATGTTAGATAATTATCTTTATTGGCCTCTTAAAATAAAGGAATAAAAGAAATTAAAGTAACTTCGTGCCATTGAAGTTACTAATCAAATGTAACTGTCGTTTAAAATAATAATAATTATTATTTATAATGTAGGTAAATAATTAATTGATATATGATGGATGCAAGAAAATAAAGAAGTTATATGTATATATTGATCTTCTCTCTATCTATAAATTAAAAGCATAATAATATCTATCTGTCTATAAATTAAAAGTATAATAATGTCCATCAAAATATGATTTGAGTGCTTTAAAGAAAAAAAGGAAAAAAATCATATATATAAAATAATTATATTTCAATAGCTTCTTTATCAAGCTTAATATCTAAAATATATAGATTTTAAGATTAACTTTATAAAATAATAATGATCATAACTAATATGTGGTACAGAGCTTTCTTATGAAATCTATATATTTTCATATATGAATTTATTATGCTAAATTACAAATTAATAGATGCATTAATGATATTTAGAATCTTTAATTGATGCGCATTAAACAAAATGAAATATTTTCACATTGATATTTTACTGTATAATAATGATTTATATCTTTATTAATACATGACATAAATAAATTTATATACTGATTCATTACCGTTTATGAATTAGATTACTGATTATAATATACATGCATGCATATTTTAAAGAAAATTTTGCTTATTTTAAAGATAATTACGGTTACATATGATTATGATATAAATACGTGCATGATTTTATATTAATTAAGATAATTTGTGATCATTAAAATGCCTCAACTAAAATAATTAGTTATCATATGTAAAATAATCATTTATTTATCATACTTATAAAAGGCTAAGAAATGATAAATAAATGAAATTCATTGATCATTAAAATTATGAATTTTCTTAAGGGAAAATTAATTTTGTAGGATTGGTGACATAAATGAAAATAAAATAAAATTCTTGATTGAATCAAATATATTTTATTTATCCAAAGATAATATTTGTATATGATTAAAGATTTTAATTTCTTAATACATAAGGCTTTTAATTTTTGACAATATATTGTAATATTAGCCGAAAGGTATATTATAATATATTCTAATATTTTATCTGAATCTGTATGTCTAATTTATAATAATTTCTTTTCATTCATAAGTTTCTTCTATTATGTTTAATGGTTTGAACTTTTCTGATTTAAGTGAGCAAGTCAATTTTTATTTACGTGTATTAGAACTTACTTGGCACTACTAAAGGAAAAAAGCCATTGCTATTTCTGATTCAAGTAGTGAGGAAGAAAAATTCAAATATAAAGTAAGAAAATGGTCAAAAAGATTAGGCCTTATGTTTATGAGAAGGACTATCACAAATAACATTAAGAGTACCATTTCACAAACAGAAAATGAAAAGGAATATTTCAACTTTGTGGAAGAATATTTTCGTTCTACTGATAAGTTACTCGCTGGTATATTAATGACACAACTTATGACCATAAAGTTTGATACGCCATGTAGTATGCAAGAACATACCATTGAGATGACTAATATTACAATAAGATTAAAAACTTTAGGAATGACTATAAATGACTCCTTCTTAGTTCGATTTATTCTGAACTCATTCCCTCATGAATATAGTGCTTTTTAAATTAATTATAACACTATTAAGGAAAAGTAGAATGCATATGAATTGATAAGCAAACTTATTCAAGAAGAAAACAAATTTAAGAATTTGGGAAGTTATTCCATCAACTTCACTATTTAAGGAGCGGGTAGAGTAGTAAAAACAAAAGCCAAAAGTTTCGAAAAAAAAGAAAATACCTATTAAAACTCCTCAGGCTCATAAGAAGGAACACAATAATGACAAGTGTTATTTATATAAGAAAGAAAGGCATTAGCAAAAAGATTGCCCTAAACGCAAGACTTGGTTCAAAAAGAAAGGTATATTAAATACTTATGTTGGTTTCGAATCAAACTTGATTGATGTTCCTCATAATACTTGGTGACTTGATTCTGGTGCTACTACTCATGTATCCAATAGAATATAAGGATTTCATACAATCCAAATCGTAAATCGAATTGAGAATTTCCTATATATGGAAAATCGTATGAAGGTTCAATTCGATTGAAGGCATAGAGACTTATTATTTGGTCTTAGATATTGACTATCATTTAGAACTATTACAGACTCTTTATGTATCTTCAATTGCAAGAAATCTTATTTTTTTCAAACTTGATGATTATTGTTTTAGTTTTAATTTCGAAAAAACTTGTTTTAATTTATATAAGAATTCAAGATTTATTGGTTTTGAAATTCTTACCGATGGTTTATATAAATTAAAACTTCATAATAAATTTGTTGAATCCTTACTATGCATTAAAATATTGAAATTAAGCGAAATATGCTTAGTGAAAGTTTCACTTTCTTGTGGCATAAGTGTTTGGGCCATCAAAATCTTGATTTATGTGTGGATTGTATTAAGAGAAATAAACCAGACATAATAAGAAAGGAGTCACAAGAAGCACTCAGCTTCTTAGAATAATACACACTGATGTAAATTGTAACACCCAATAATTTCCTGGTATTATTAGGGATTTTTAGGAATTTTTCTAGTATTTTTCGGAATATTATAGCATTTTTTCGGAATGAAATTAGAAAAAAAATTATTGAAGGGCAACAAGGGTTCGAACTCATGACCACAGCAGGAGCAAGCCCCTAAGGGCGCACAGCTGACCAAACGGGCTAGGGTATCAAGCACAGAAAAAAGTGGAGAGAAATAATGTTATAGGGTAGTTAGGCCGTTTCATTAAGAAGTATTCAAACTCCCACTTAAGTTGTGTTAAGACCCCTTTTAGGGTTTCGGGAGGCCGCGCGAGCAGGGGTTGGAAGCTGCGAAAACAGGGAGAAAATAAGAGGTTTTCTTCCTCCTTCTTCCTCCTCTTGAGTGGAGAGCCTAGGGCTTCTTCCCTAGGACTAAGGAGTGGAGATTTCTTGCAAAGGAAGAGGAAAAGAGCCCTACACTAGGAATTTCGAGATACTTAGTGAGTTTTCTTCAAGAAAAGTGTAAGTAAATCACTCACCTGCAATAGAAGTTGTTTCGCCATGTATTTCTCGTTGTGGAACCATGTTTGTGATCTAAATGCATGCTTTAAGATTATGATTTTCTTATTTGTGTGTTTTAAGTTCATAAAAAATACATGTTTTATCATAGAATATGAATTGGAGTATGTTTTTATGTATGTGACCTAAGTATGACAAGAGTAAGTTCTTGAAAAGTCCCAAAATTGAGTTTTGAGTTAAGGGCACGCAAGGTGCTCGATGGAGGTTCTAAGCAAGAAAAGGTAAAGGTTTATAGTGCAAAGTTTATGAAAAAAGAAAGTTAGCTTGATAAATACAAGCATTATGAGTAAGAAAGTATTTTACTTTTGTAAAAGGACATGTACCGGGCAAAAGAGAGGCCCACAGAAAGTTAGAAAGAAGCTCTAATAGGGTGCGGTGGCTAGCTACCCCGAAACCTATTAGGGATGCGCGCATTGGTACACTGATACCAGGTACATTGTCAAGGCCTGAGAAAGTTGATTATTATTTTGAAGTATATGAGTATATGTAAGTGTTTCAATTCCCTTAAGTGTATGTTTTGTTATGTATGATAACATGGTTATGTTATAAGCATGTTAAAGGGAAAGAGCAAAGAAGTTGTGTTTTAAAGTATGGAAATGTATCATTAGTAAGTTTCAAAAGAAATTATGAGCATGTTAGATTTGCCAATGTTTTAGTGCTAGTAAATGTTTTCAAGTATGATTGAGCATGATAAGTATATGAAAGTTTTCATGTGTAAGTATTTCAAAGTGCATGTGTTTTTAAGCAAGCATTATTTGAAAAGAGCATGTTTATCCCTTATCGTTGGATTTGTGAGTTAGGATTTACTTACTAAGCATTTTGCTTATTAGTTGCATTTCCTTCTATTGCAGACAAAGGTAAAGAAAAAGCATAAGTTAAGGAGGCGAAGGGACTTGCATTGATGTTCAGTGGCGGCGGAACCGTGGAAGAGATCATTGGGCTAAGTCTTGTAGAACATGTGTTTTGGTGTTTCGAAGTGGTAGAATGAATGACTTTGTTTAAACCTTGCATAGATATAAAATTTGGTACAAACTCTAGTCTAAAGTTCACATAGATTTTGATAGCTTATTTACTTCCGCAAAAGTCCTAATTTCAAGTTTATGAAGTTGTTTTGATTGGCTAAAATGTTTAGAAAACTAGTATAGGGTATAGAAATGGTGTTATGTCTTTGTATGGCTTGAAAGTATATGTTTGGTGGACTTTTGAAACAAGTTTTCAGGTCTGAAATGCAGGTTTTCAGGCGTGCCAGTCGACTGGTTCAGAACCAGTCGACTTCCCTATCGAACAGTAGCTTCTGTTCGATGCACCAGTTGACTGCCAAGAGGCCAGTCGACTGGTGCCGCGCCCAGAAACTTGCTGTGGCCGATACCAGTCGACTGGCTATATAGCAGTCGACTGGTACCATTGCAGAGAAGTTGTGTAGAGCAGCTGGTTAGTGCTTTAGTGTTACAACTAAGAGGTCTAGGGGTCAAATCTTGGCAAAGCAAATAAAATGAAAGTTGTTTTGTTTTTTTGAAAAAAAAAAGAGAAGGAAGAAAAAAAATAAAGCAAGTTAAGGGAAGTCAAGTAGTGGTAACTTAAAGCTAAGTACATAAAAGGTGGGTCGTCACAGAGTGGTATCAGAGCAAGAGGTTCCACCCTTCCGCCACACTGACATCAAGCATCAATCCTGCCGTCAGCCAAGTAAGAAGTTCATATGTTATAGTTTTGCATGCTTTTCATTATTGACTGTTAGTATCAGTAAGTGCATGATGAAGAAGTTCATATGTTGTAGTTTTGTATGCTTTTAATTATTGATTGTTAGTATCAGTAATGCATGATGATAAGAAAGTATGTTAGTATTATTGCATACTAATATGTGCATGGAGATAATGAAGTAAGTTAGTAAGGAAGTATGTTAGTATTATTGCATGCTAATATGTGCATGGAGATAATGAAGTAAGATAGTAAGAGATAATGAGCTCTTATTTTTGTGTGCTATAGAGTAAGAGGATGCCAAGAGGACGTCCTAGAAAGGCCCAAAATGAGGAGCGAGCTCCTAAAGGGCAAGAGGCAACATAGTCTCTTTATGATATAGAGTAAGAGAATGTTAAGAGGACGTCCTAGAAAGGCCCAAAATGAGGAGCGAGCTCCTAAAGGGCAAGAGGCAATAAAGTCAGTACCACCACCAAATCTTTTAGAGGCGGTGGCTCGGTTACAAAGGTAAGTAGTAGAATAGCAGCAAGTTATTGTCACCATGATGACTAACCAGTAGGCCGCTCCCATTACCCCGCGGGTGGAGAAGGTAGTGGCACCAGTTGTGACCGACGATCCATCTGTTACATCTATAGTCCCGGCAAGGAGGGTAAGGCAAGAAGCGTACCTCATCTAGTGGTAGAAACTGAAGCCAGAGAACTTCTCAGGCACAAGTGAACCATGGGATTCTCAAGCATGGTTCAAAACATTGGAAAGCAAAGTAGAGCAACTGGACTGACCTAAGGTAGAGAAGATAAAGTGCGTCTCCTTCTGTCTTACCGGAGATGCTAGATTATGATGGGAGAGAGTCTAGGCCAAGAGAAATGTCAGCCAGATGACATGGGCCGACTTCGAGATCGAGTTCTTTGAAGAATACATTCATATGCGAGTAACCAGCGAGCATTATGATGAATTCACGGAGTTCAGACCTGGAGAACTATCCGTGGATGAAGCAGTGAAGAAGTTTAATCGATTAGCTCATCTGTACCCAGAGCTAGTTAGCACAAAAAAAGAAAGAGTCAGGCTAATGTTGAAAATGTGAAGTCCTGAGATAGCGTTAAATGTGACCAGTGGTGTTAAGAGGCCGGAACCCTCCGAAGAACTGATAAGTAGTGCTTTGATCACTGAGCACTACTTAAACGATACAAAGGCCACTAGAAATGTTGAACGATGAAGTTCTTAATGACTTTACCATCGGGGGAAGTAATGGCCTCTACTGAGAGGCTGAGGGCAGTACCAATCTGGATTTCCAACCGAGAGCTCTACAGTGACTTGGTAGTCCTTGAGATGAAGGATTACGATGTCATTTTAGGGATGGACTTCTTGAGCGAGTACAATGCTTTTATAGACTGCCGCAAGAGAAAAGTCAAGTTCACACCAGAAGCAGAACCTCCATTTGAGTTTATTAGAGACCCAAAGAGAAAGACAAAAAGGTTCTTATATGCCTTACAAGCTCAAAGAATGTTAGAGAAGGGGTGCTATGGTTTTCTAGCTCATATAGTGGATGCAAGTCAAGGAGAAGGATTGAAGAGAGAAGAAGTGAGGGTAGTCTGTGACTATCCTGAGGTGTTCCCTGAAGAGTTACCAGGACTCCCTCCCAATCGGGAAATTGAGTTTGAAATTGAGTTGGCCTCAGGAACCAACCCAATTTCGAAGGCACCTTATCGTATGGCGCCAGCAGAACTGAATGAATTAAAAGAACAATTGCAAGAGCTGCTTGACAAGGGTTTCATCCGCCCTAGTCATTCACCTTGGGGAGCTCCTGTACTGTTCGTTAAGAAGAAAGATGGATCTATGCGAATGTGCATAGATTATCGAGCTTTGAATAAAGTAACCATCAAGAACAGATATCCTTTGCCAAGGATAGATAATTTATTTGATCAGCTGAAGGGAGCCACAGTGTTCTCCAAGATAGATCTGCGATCAGGTTACCATCAGCTAAGAGTGAAGGAGAGTGATGTGCCAAAGACTGCTTTCAGTACAAGATATGGGCACTACGAGTTTGTGGTCATGCCCTTTGGAGTGACAAACACCCCTGCGACGTTTATGGATCTAATGAATAGAGTGTTCAAGGATTTTCTGGACAAGTTCGTCATTGTCTTTATTGATGATATCCTAGTGTACTCAAAGACTCAGGAAGAACATGACGAACACCTGAAGATGGTATTGCAAACCTTATATCAGAAGGAGTTGTACGCCAAATTCTCAAAGTGTGAGTTTTGGCTTGACCAGGTGGCCTTCTTAGGCCACATCATTTCCAAGGAAGGTATTATGGTAGACCCAGCCAAGATTGAAGCAGTTAGTAACTGGAGTCGACCAAAGAATGCCAGTGAGATCAGAAGTTTTCTGGGTTTGGCAGGGTACTACAGAAGGTTTGTAGAGGACTTTTCAAAGATAGCTTCTACACTTACAGCCCTTACCAGAAAGAATAAGAAGTATGAGTGGACTAAAGACTGTGAGCAGAGTTTCCTTCAGTTGAAGAAGAGACTGACCAGCGCTCTTATCCTTACAGTACCCGAAGGTGATAAGAGCTTTAATATATACAGTGATGCATCAAAGCTAAGACTAGGAGCAGTCCTTATGCAAGAAGGCAAAGTCATAGCTTATGCTTCCAGGCAACTCAAGGACTATGAAAAGAATTACCCCACTCATGATCTGGAGTTGGCAGCTGTAGTCTTTGCTCTAAAGATATGGAGGCATTACTTGTATGGAGTGCAGTGTAAGATTTATACAGATCACCAGAGTCTGAAATATTTCTTCACTCAGAAAGACCTTAATATGAGACAGCGAAGGTGGCTCGAGTTAGTGAAGGACTATGACTGTGAGATTCTTTACCACCCTGGTAAGGCAAATAGAGTAGCAGATGCACTGAGTAGAAAGACTTGTGCCACTTTGATGTCCTTATCATCATTGGCACCACCATTACAGAAAGAGATAGTAGATTATGGAGTGGAGATTATTGATGGACAGCTAGCTCTATTGACACTAGAGTCAACTTTACTTGAAGAGATACAGGAAGAGCAAGCTGAGGATTCGGATATCTAAAGGATCAAGAAGGAAATGCGAGAAGGAGAGGGTAAAGAGTTTAGAGTATCTGATAGTGGGATACTCTATTATGGTGACCGTTTGTGTGTTCCCAAGAATGAAGAGCTGAGAAAGAAGATTCTTGAAGAAGCCCATGGAACTCCCTACTCCATGCATCCTGGTTCTACCAAGATGTACCAGGACTTGAAAAGAAGATTTTGGTGGTCCGGAATGAAAAGAGACATAGCTAGGTATGTCAGCACTTGCCTGACATGTCAGAGAGTTAAAGCAGAACACCAGAGACCAGGAGGTGTCCTACAGCCCATTCAGATTCCAGAGTGGAAATGGGAAGACATAGCGATGGATTTCATAGTTGGTTTACCAAAGACAACTAATGGCTATGATGCCATTTGGGTGATAGTAGACAGATTGACCAAGTCTGCCCACTTTTTGGCAATCAGTGTCTTACTCAATTGAAAAGTTAGCCCAGTTATATGTGCAAGAAGTGATCCGACTACACGGAGTCCCGAAGACCATTATCTCTGATAGGGATGGTCGGTTCACGTCACACTTTTGGGAGTGTGTACAGACAGCGTTAGGCACCAAACTGAAATTCAGCATAGCTTTCCATCCCCAGACTGATGGACAGACAGAGAGAGTGAATCAGGTTCTAGAAGATATGCTCAGAGCTTGTGCATTGGACTTCAAGGGCAGTTGGTGCAAGTATTTATGTTTAGCTGAGTTTGCCTACAACAACAGTTACCAAGCCACTATTAATATGGCACCCTATGAAGCTCTTTATGGTAGGAAGTGTAGATCTCCCCTCTGTTGGTATGAAGGTAGTGAGAAGAAAGAAATGGGGTCACAGATTGATCTTATAGATGATACCACAGAAGCTATAAGGAGTATCCGCCAGAGAATAGAAACTGCTCAGAGTAGGCAGATGAGCTACGCCGATGTACGCCGTAGGCCGTTAGAGTTTGAAGTTGGGGATACAGTTTTCCTCAAAGTAGCTCCTATGAAGGGTGTGATGAGATTTGGCAAGAAAGGCAAGCTAAGTCCTCGATACGTTCCATGTCTCAATGCTAAAGAAGCATATCCCAGATGTCAACCAAGAGATCGAGCCACAGATGGTACAAGTGCAAGAAGATCTCAGTTATGAAAGTCGACCTATTCAGATAATAGATCGAGCAGATAAGAAGCTGAGGAACAAAGTGGTACCATTAGTGAAAGTCTTATGGCTGAATCAGAAGTATGAAGAGGCAACTTGGGAAGCAGAAGATAGCATGAGGCAAAGGTATCCAGAGTTGTTCTAAGTTCGAGGACGAACTTTTTATAAGGTAGGGAGGATTGTAACACCCAATAATTTCCTGGTATTATTAGGGATTTTTAGGAATTTTTCTAGCATTTTTCGGAATATTATAGCATTTTTTCGGAATGAAATTAGAAAAAAAATTATTGAAGGGCAGCAAGGGTTCGAACTCACGACCACAGCAGGAGCAAGCCCCTAAGGGCGCGCAGCTGACCAGACGGGCTAGGGTATCAAGCACAGAAAAAGGTGGAGAGAAATAATGTTATAGGGTAGTTAGGCCGTTTCATTAAGAAGTATTCAAACTCCCACTTAAGTTGTGTTAAGATCCCTTTTAGGGTTTCGGGAGGCCGCGCGAGCAGGGGTTGGAAGCTGCGAAAACAGGGAGAAAACAAGGGGTTTTCTTCCTCCTTCTTCCTCCTCTTGAGTGGAGAGCCTAGGGCTTCTTCCCTAGGGCTAAGGAGTGGAGATTTCTTGCAAAGGAAGAGGAAAAGAGCCCTACACTAGGAATTTCGAGATACTTAGTGAGTTTTCTTCAAGAAAAGTGTAAGTAAATCACTCACCTGCAATAGAAGTTGTTTCGCCATGTTTTTCTCGTTGTGGAACCATGTTTGTGATCTAAATGCATGCTTTAAGATTATGGTTTTCTTATTTGTGTGTTTTAAGTTCATAAAGAATACATGTTTTATCATAGAATATGAATTGAAGTATGTTTTTATGTATGTGACCTAAGTATGACAAGAGTAAGTTCTTGAAAATTCCCAAAATTGAGTTTTGGGTTAAGGGCACGCAAGGTGCTCGATGGAGGTTCCAAGCAAGAAAAGGTAAAGGTTTATAGTGCAAAGTTTATGAAAAAAGAAAGTTAGCTTGATAAATACAAGCATTATGAGTAAGAAAGTATTTTACTTTTGTAAAAGGACATGTACCGGGTAAAAGAGAGGCCCACAGAAAGTTAGAAAGAAGCTCTAATAGGGTGCGGTGGCTAGCTACCCCGAAACCTATTAGGGATGCGCGCATTGGTACACTGATACCAGGTACATTGTCAAGGCCTGAGAAAGTTGATTATTATTTTGAAGTATATGAGTATATGTAAGTGTTTCAATTCCCTTAAGTGTATGTTTTGTTATGTATGATAACATGGTTATGTTATAAGCATGTTAAAGGGAAAGAGCAAAGAAGTTGTGTTTTAAAGTATGGAAATGTATCATTAGTAAGTTTCAAAAGAAATTATGAGCATGTTAGATTTGCCAATGTTTTAGTGCTAGTAAATGTTTTCAAGTATGATTGAGCATGATAAGTATATGAAAGTTTTCATGTGTAAGTATTTCAAAGTGCATGTATTTTTAAGCAAGCATTATTTGAAAAGAGCATGTTTATCCCTTATCGTTGGATTTGTGAGTTAGGATTTACTTACTAAGCATTTTGCTTATTAGTTGCATTTCCTTCTATTGCAGACAAAGGTAAAGAAAAAGCATAAGTTAAGGAGGCGAAGGGACTTGCATTGATGTTCAGTGGCGGCGGAACCGTGGAAGAGATCATTGGGCTAAGTCTTGTAGAACATGTGTTTTGGTGTTTCGAAGTGGTAGAATGAATGACTTTGTTTAAACCTTGCATAGATACAAAATTTGGTACAAACTCTAGTCTAAAGTTCACATAGATTTTGATAGCTTATTTACTTCCGCAAAAGTCCTAATTTCAAGTTTATGAAGTTGTTTTGATTGGCTAAAATGTTTAGAAAACTAGTATAGGGTATAGAAATGGTGTTATGTCTTTGTATGGCTTGAAAGTATATGTTTGGTGGACTTTTGAAACAAGTTTTCAGGTCTGAAATGCAGGTTTTCAGGCGTGCCAGTCGACTGGTTCAGAACCAGTCGACTTCCCTATCGAACAGTAGCTTCTGTTCGATGCACCAGTTGACTGCCAAGAGGCCAGTCGACTGGTGCCGCGCCCAGAAACTTGCTGTGGCCGATACCAGTCGACTGGCTATATAGCAGTCGACTGGTACCATTGCAGAGAAGTTGTGTAGAGCAGCTGGTTAGTGCTTTAGTGTTACAATTGGCAAAGCAAATAAAATGAAAGTTGTTTTGTTTTTTTGAAAAAAAAAGAGAAGGAAGAAAAAAAATAAAGCAAGTTAAGGGAAGTCAAGTAGTGGTAACTTAAAGCTAAGTACATAAAAGGTGGGTCGTCACATAAATAGACCTTCTGATACTTCATATTTTTGTGGAGAAAAGTATTTTATCACCTTTATCGATGATTTTTCATGTTATGGATATGTCTATTTGTTTAATAAAAATCTCAAGCAATAGATGCTTTTGAAATCTAGATTAATGAGGTTGAAAGACAATTAGATAAGAAGTAAAAATTATAAGGTCTGATAGAGGGGGTGAATACTATAGGAAGTATATTGAAACAGGACAACATCTAGGTCCATTTGCAAAACTTCTTGAAAAATATGGTATATGTGCACTGTTAGGATGTATACTAAAAGCTATGCCTCGTGGTTAGGATACATCTGCATTTTAAAGAGAATCAGAAAATCACACAGTGCATGTTTACATTAGTATGTGCACAAACTGTCTGATGCTTAGCATTATAGATAACATGGTGTGTGGTGTCACACAGAAGATCATGTTATCAGATTCCTTGCTAAAGTATAAGAAAGAGGCTCACAACCGAGATGGAGTTGGACAAACCATCAAGATGGTTGTAGTGTAATTAGGTCTGGTTTATCTTAACCATAGAATTACACTAGTGTACTTTGTGTACATTGAGTAGGACCAAAAGAGAGATCATCCAATTTTTATACTGACTTCGTAAATTGGATTAGACCTCGGATAATATTATGGAGTACGATCTCTTAATCCCAAAACAATGACGGGTATATATTATTAATTATTATCTCTTTGATTTACCAATGGGTGAGATCTATTCTGTTAGATCGATAGGCCTGGTAAGTTGGGAGATAATATTAATAATATGATGTGCCATTGATTATTGACGGAATCCATGTCCTGGTAAATGGCGAGGTATAACTCTCCCGAGCTCCAGTTTTATTTTTCTATGCTTTATTTGTGCCATGATGCTTTGTCTCGTCATTTCATGCATGTTAGTTAATTATTTTGATTTGCATGGAAGACTTAGGGTTCCTTGGTTATGGAAGACTTGTCTTCCTTGAGATGCTTTTGACTCTTACTATAGAAGTAACAAAACCAAATGAGCTTGTTCTAAGCCTAGGGGCATAGAGCCAAAAATATGTAGAATTGGTTCAACCTGATAAGTATAGGTCCTAATCTATCTAGAAAAGAGGTACCCTTGAATACTTTATTTATCTGATAAACAAATATTTAACAGAAAACATTATATTTACTTGATGTTCTGTAAGACTGAATACTTTGATGGGATCAAAGAGTACAAGTCTGATGCAGAAGAAACATCAAAGTAAAAGTCTTATGACAATATGATTAGATCATGATGCCAAGTACATCTAAGGATAGTTGTAGGACTTATTTATCAAAGAATTGAAATTTGATCCAATTCATAGCACTTGGTATGCCCCAACAGAATGGTGCAACACATGGAAGGA